>DWGJ01004199.1:0-12041 GCA_018246895.1 Aspitha aspitha aspitha | reverse complement strand
GTGGGTTCGATTCCCACCGAAGACAAACATTTGTGTGATGCGCACATTTGTTTGTTCTGTGTCTGGGCGTAACAAAAATATCTATATAAGTACTATATTGTATGTATAAATGTGGTTTATCAGCTGTCCGGTCACCATAATATAGGTATTAAATTGCCTAATTCGGGATCAGAGAGCCGTGTGTGAAATTCTTCCCAGTTATGTATTTATTTATTAGTACCTATAAATGATCTGGAAGTCAGAAATCAATTGAGAAATAAGAGTATGTAATTTTGTTAATTTAAGGTCCTCTGGAATACAGTATATGAACGGTATCCGCAGCTGATGTGATTTATGAGTGATATAAAAAAACAATAGTAGTCGATCAGGCAACTGCATACATGCTGTACCACATACCAATCAATAATATTTATTCCACAATAAATAACATCTTTACACATTTGAAAATCGTAATACTTTTCACTAAGTGTAAAAATGGCGTTATGCACTTTATAACAGTTAAGCTATAACCTAATATCGACATACTATGTTGTACGTGTAAAAAGCGTGTAGACTGTCGCGCCATCTTGGAAAAAAAGAAATTCCTAATAAGACACTGATAAGAAAAAAATGTAAGAACGGCCAAATTTAATTAACATATTGCATCTCGTTTTAAACGTTGAAATATGTACGAATCGAACGATCTCCATTAAAAATAGTGATCTTATCTTTTCGACTTTAATTTATAGCAACAGTTTGCGATACACCGACAAAGGAAATGTCGCATTTTTCACCCTCTCCGTGGATTTCGGAGTCTCATCTTTTGTCAATGACGTTATATAATGACTGGCCGAAAACACAAGGACTGGCCGAAATTACCAAAAATAACAGTTTACAAAGTAAATTCGACTTGTCTCTAGATGCGCGGTGCCGATAACTGGCACAGACTATTTAAAAACATTCATCATTCGTAATCTGTATCCAATGAAACGAAGTAACGAATGCTGACTAATTTTACCTACCCATTAACTACAATTCGGACGGCTAATAATTAGTTTGTATTATAGTAATCGACTTTCGCTGGCGTTCATCTGTACATACATATAAACATATACATATAGGTACATATTTAGGGTATCTCTTGATAGCAGAAATGTCACTATTGTACTTCTGTCATGATATAATAACAAAGAACGAAGAAATTAACAATATATATAGATTAATTTACTATCTGTGTTCTCTCTTACTTCAATGTTGTTCCTTTTCCATTTCATTTGTATTCAAATTTGAATTCACAAAGAAAATAAAAATAAAGTAACACGTAACAGTGCGTCGCCAACACAAACGTTTGTTTAAGCAAATGCCGATCGATCGAATGACTTTAATTGAGATAACAAATGAAACTCTACACTGGTCTTTCATGTTACACTTCCATCTGCCGGAAATTTGAAATCATTTAAAATGTATCAAGAATAAAAATTAGGGGCCGCCTATGTTTAGCAAGCAGTAGGTAGTCTAAAGTAAAGCTTGTGATGTGAAGATATATACATAAATATGTTTAGGCCTAGGTGTTGGTGTAGATGTTAGGGTTGTTGTTGGTTTTGGTGTTGGTGGTGGTGGAGAAATAAGCGTGTGAATGAATAATTGAAGAATCCTAGATTTTAAATAACCAAAGTTTCAGGCAAACAATCAAATTTTCGACGAAACTGGTCGAAAAAGAAATTACGGTAATTCGTTATGCCACGTCCGATATCATGGAATAGTAAAATAGGTGTAGGTACTGTTGTAATAGTCAAGTCGAATTTTAAAATTAGTCTTTTTACTGGTCCATAACACTGGTCACTGATATTATAAATCAAATTTCAATCGTACACAATTTGAGGTGTAAATAGATATAAATAGCTCATAATCATGTCCCACGTCCCTGGCATTCTGCGCAAGAACTAAAATAACGGGATTAAAAGTTGAATAACAAATGTGGCTGGAGCACAATTATACGATTCACAATAGCACGATGCTCGTAAATCTGTCTAGGTTTGAATAAAAACGTACCTGACGCCCAAAATTCGGAATGCAATAAACGGTAGTGTTGACACACTTAGGATTATGGCCGTTAGGGCGACGACACACACCCGCCATTATTTCGAGCACAATGTGACTGAGATAGAACTGCGCGGGCTTATACTAAACGTTTTAATATGTTGCGATACATATATCAGTGAACCTGACTGAGATGGGTTTAGAAGTTCGATTCCCACCTAAGACAAATATACCTATTTGTGATAATACAAATACCTAATTCTTGTGTCTGTTTCCTAATCTTATCCCAACAAGTGTTTCTCTTTAAATTCGATTAGGACCACTAACGGGGTTTGAGAAGTAATCGCAATGATTAACACATTAAAAAAACAGGTGTACGTACCTGCCTATATAATTAAAATTGGTTTACTTAAAACGATAGTAACATAGTTTCCAAGTCTTCGTTCACCAACAAACCGTTTCGCCGCCAACACTAGCAGATATTACGTGAAAAAATATGTAACGCACGAGAAAAGCGACATGTATTGTACATGTAGCAAAAAGCAAAACAATAAAATGCACAGTGGCAGGTTATTGATTGCCACCTCTGGCGTCTATTACGCTAACGTTGTAGTATCAAGATATTGCGCGATCAATGACCGCCGCTGACAGATCTATGCTCGCCTGTGCGTTACCCGCCAAATCGCTCCCCGGCACAGATTAAAAAGAGAAGCGGCATCCGGAAACATGTAACACAGATCTACATATAAAGCTGAAGAGTTTGTGTGTTTGAACGCGCTAATCTCAGGAACTACTCGTTCCAATTAAACAATTTTTTTTGTGTTGAATAGTCTATTTATTGAGGAAGGCTATAGGCTATAAGAGTTTGTAAGCAGATGACAGCAGGCTGATACTGACACACACGATGGCTGTCACGTGTGCTCTTTATCGGACTGTAGCCATACTGCAACATGGCTAATTTTATTCCAAATTTGTTATTTAAAAGAGTGCTGAGAGTTTTTTTTTCGCCGGCTTTTTTCTCCCGGTCTACTATGGCCTGAGGAGCGCACAGAGCCGAAGTACGATGACTAAAACATGACTTTCATTGAGTGTATGTACATATATACCTTATAATGAATAAACGAATTTGAATTTGAATTTATATAACATCACGCTATGACTAATATGAGTGGAGCAGCAATGACAAACGCTGCATAATCGCCGCATAATCTGCATAGAAGCCGCGAGCACAGCTAGTTATTAATATATGGTATTGCAATATTACCATATACTTGTACGTAATAAACATAACAAAATGAGGTTATTTGTGAATTAACTTTTAATCTTAAAGGTTATTATTAATAACACGAAATGCGAATATGTGCGGTTTATAATTTTTTTATTAAGTTTATGTAATTTATATAGCTGCGGTGTTCTTGAATTTGCTTCTCAGTTTATTTATTAATCTTTCCGCTTCACATGTCATGACGCAATAGCATCTAATTTAAGTCCGATAGGTCCCATTTATTATTATTTAATGTATAATAAAATTTCCTCCAATTTATTTTAATTAACACGCCCCGCCCAAAGTTTATGACTTGGCCGGAGGAAGCAGGCGACTGTTGTTCTTTGTAATGAAGGAAAGACAAGTTTATTTTTCCGGGATGTGAATATTTGAAAGAAGAATTGACGATGTTTTATATAAAATACAATATTTTATTCCACACTAAACGTAATTCCTTGAATTTGACATGTATTCAATGTAATTTATATCTTATTTTACATTATAGAAACACAGGTTTTAATGTTCTGTGCTAAAATCAGTCGCACCTAACGCTAAGTTTTGTTGAAATATTTTTTGTCTGTGCTAAATACTTATGTGACGTTTGTAGAGCGGACAAGCGCTTTTGGGTGGGTTCATATTCCATTTTCGAAACTGTCCGTTGTCGACACGTATTCTAGTGTCGACTTTGACGTCTTTCTTTTTTAATTAACATAATATGATTTTTATGGTTTTGGAAACCGTGAAATCTATACCTTTTCCTTTTAAATATGCCACGTATCCACATAAGCATCTTGTAATTAAATGAGATTGGATATAATATGACACCATAACAAATTTGTGTTTTATGATGTAACATAGACGAATCACATTTATTTATAAGCTAAATGTGGCTTCTGTATAAATTTTCAGTCATTTTAAATTTAAATTACATTCCAAATTTAATAGTTCTTGTTGGACATTAATAAGAACAAGCAAGTTCCTATTATTTTGTAAACAATATTAGATATACATATATTGAAACAGTCCTATTTGATAAAAGTGATTCCTGTGTTAAAGTGGTCTATTCTCATCAGGTCACAAATCCACACAGGCATCCACAACCGCAGTCCGAAAAGCAAATTATTTCAATAACAATTACTTCATAGTAGAAATAGGTTTAGCGTTGGTACAGCTCCGGGTAAACACTTTATATTTCACCTAGTTGTACAACATTATACATAATGTACCTACTTATAATTAAAATTAGAAGAAAAGGATAACCTAAGTAAAATGTAAAGTGACAACACTATCTACCTAATAGAAGAACAGCGAAATGGTCGCTCACAGGCTCACAGCAAGTTGCTGCAGCGCTTAACGATTTCTACTACGACACGTCGTTCAGACTTCCGTCGCCGATATACGTGTTCTACCACCTACAAGGTAGACGGCACGTGATTGCGATAATTCTGCACGGTAAGAAAACAAAATCAAAACAAAAGTCACGATGCAGCGAACTTTCTCAACTTTTTAATCTTCCGATTGAGTAACCGAAGCCGATAAATCAGTTCGCATCTCAACTGTACAATAAAGCGGATTTATTGGCGTTGCGTGTGAAAACAATCCAAAATGCGAATTTATTTGGTACGCCGGTTATTTATTTGTTTATTTCTCGGTCATGCATATTGCGTGTGCATTTAAATTGCTCAGACAATGAGGAGAGTGTTTTCGACAGCCAAAAATGCATGTTGTTTCAAAGAAATACATTTGAATGTATCGTTACCGACAAAAGTACTTATTAAAAATAATTTTAATTAATAAATCTGTAAGTGCAAATCTCATTCAGTGAGATTGAAAACAATTGTTTGAAAAAAAAGAGTCAAAAATGGTTACTACTACTGAAAAAAAAAAACAAATTACAGGCAGAAATTACTAATATACGCGTGAAACAGAAAACATCCGACCGAATGGACCACCCAACAATGACCGCGATTAATTTGTTCATTTTAAAAAAAGAACCGAAACTCACTCCCGCCATTACCCGTCAGACGTTGAAACGCATCACGAAACGTCTTATCCTCGCAGTTCACGACGGATCACGTTCTGCGCATTATTTTGATGAATCCGAATACCTGACCTGCCCTCCATTCTTCACGGGCTTAAATAAAAGGAGACAATAGTATGCCGGGTACGCTATTGCGGTAAAGTCCAGAATCCAACCGAATGAAGTTTCCCCTTTGTTGGCAAACATGAGGCAACCTATGAGTTGGCCTTACGTGAACCGGTTTTATGTAAAAACTGCTGTTTCAAAGACTTCTCGTTTAAGAATTGTTTTATATTTGTACTTTTGCAAATCTGTCCAGATACCTACAGTCGGTATTTACCATACGCTAAGGTAAACAAAGGGTAAAATTAACGTTTATTAAAGTAAAAACTATTTATAAAAACAGTAAAAGTAAGAAGTAAAAACAAAAGTGTATTCGAATCTCAAATAATGATTATTATGTTTGTTTTATTATAGATTGCCGTTCAAGTGTCTATGTATTAGCTATAGATATATTATATTTTCTTTTACTAAATTGAATTCATGAAATTGTACATTCTAGAAAAAATTTCAAACGATAATGAAAAACACTGAGCTGTAAGCGTAGTTTACGTAACAGTTTTACAAGTTGAAATATGTTTATGAACTGAATTACAAAATTAATCTTATCGCTTAAAAGAAAATTCTCATCCAAGATTCGGAAAATGGAAAATTGTAACAAAAAATAAATAAGTCTGTTCGCATTCAGAGTCGGAACACAGAAGACTTTTGTGTATAGAAAATGATAAAAAGAAAATGGAAGGTCCGATTCATCCTGGCACTCGTTGGCAGCGGGGTTCTATTCAGCAACAACTTATTAAATAAATTAACCGCAAGTTGGCAGAAAAGGAAAACTAAGCGGTTCTCTCATTTACTCGCGGACAAAGCGGGTTCCTTAAAACCGGGCGCCATTCTGTTCCGCATTGAGCGCGGACTGTTGCGAAGAAAGCCCGCAAAAATAATTGGAAAGTGACGGGAACAAGCTTCTAATAGTGTTGCACGAGAGGAATATCGATGAAATGAAGAAATGCGTCCGTTACATAATGTGTCTATTGAAATTGTTTGGTTAGTAAATGAATTACGTTAACTAGACCATGTAAATAATATAACAACGAATATGTTTTTTCGGGATACAGTAATTTATTGACAATAATAAAAAATATTTTCAGGTGGAATATCAAACGATTTGCGGAACAGGTGTATTAAATTAATGATATACACGCTTTTGGTTATTATTAATGGACATTATAATGTAAATAACAACAAAAAAAATTTACGATATTTTTTGTAGCTCGGTAAAATTTTGTATTTATCGATATAATCTCAAGATCGTGACACTTCCCTATCGCCTCGGGAGCGGCCCACATTCCGCCTTCTCGGCACATTGTGTCCGTGTGAACCTTTATTGCCCCCATAGAAAACTGTGAAAGCCGCCCAAGGAAGCATTTGTGCGCAGCCTGTATGAAACTGACAAACAACCTGGTTTCAGTGATTTCGTGCCGTTTTCAGGATACCTTTCTTGTTGTAGGTCGTTATCCGAAAAGAAAGGAACGCCAATGTTTTGAATTTTTTTCAATGATGTAAATGATTTTACTCGTTTGAATTTCATTAGATTTCGTTGAATGGGTTTTTCTGCATGATCAGAACGAATTTTAAATTTGCAGGAGTCTTAATTGTAAAGATTTTTATGGAATTAAAACATATTGTATAAACTTTTGAGTACAACACTCTAAGAAATAAAATTGACAGTATGATTTTTGTTCATGGCGAATGGTTAAATGAAAATTAATAAACGTTTTTAATATCTATAAAAGACCTTAAATAGTGTCATGTTGCAATATAGGTAGTCATTACTTTTCAGTTCGAATACGAAAATATGCTGGACTGCGTTAATATGATTACCTACAGCAGTTAATTCAGTAGTTGATTTCTAACGCAAAAATGCGGATAATAAGCCCCTAAGAATTCTAATAGACCTAAGATGAATGCTCACCAATGCTTCACCCCGCCTCTTGTATCCGTAGGTAGGTACTGATCTTTACTGCTCCCATGGCTCATGAAAGCCCAAAAAAGCATTTGTGTGCCACTGAATAAAACCAAACAACCCGGTTTCAGTAATTTCGTTGCGGTTCCAGATTTCTTTTCATCCGGCACCCATTTTCCGATTTAACCAGCTTCATTGGTTGCCGGTTTTGTATCGGTAAATGAGTTTCGTTTTGTGGAAAGGTTAATTCGCTTTTCAGTAGGATTTGTTGTGGCCCCTTGACGTGAAAAGCTCTTTGGATTGCGGGCGCCTTCATCAATATTGTGTCTACGGTATTGGTTGTTTGATTTATGTTTTAGTGATTATTATTATGAAAACAATCAACACAACAATATTCTAACATAAGGTGGGTAGTTGCTCGTGTTAACCTCAAAATTTAGCGGACTCGTACTTTGCATTTGATCAAAGGAATAATTCGGAGTCTATTTTTAATGCGCTATGCTATTCAAAACAATATAATATTATCGTTAATTAGTGCTCTCCAAATAAATGTAATGAGAGAAGCTGCTAAATTAGTAATGGTACCTACTCGCCTGCTACTTAACGCGAATCACAATTTTCCTTACAAAACTTTTCCCGACTTCTTCATGTAACTAAGCGTACACTATTTAATTATGAAACACCCCGTCCCCCACCCCGCGGAACTCCACAAAGGGACCGAAAAGATGGTTTCTCAAAGGCTTCTTTCAGCTGTGCATCAGCAGCAGTAATACTTAAAATAAGTTTTCATGCTAATGCGGTCTCTGTCGCAGTTTCGTCAATATTTATTTTAAGAAAAGGCAATATCTAAGTACCTACCTAGTTTTTTCTCCATATTTTTAAATGGGTAAAGCGTTTATTTATTTATAACAATAATTATATTTAATTTTATTTATTCTTTACCGTTGAAACAAAACGCGGGTTCAATGTCACGTGGCATTTTCTACCAATCATACTAGTAATAATCCCCTGACGTAAATATCTATCTACTCAATGAAGTACATACTAATGTGGATAGTTTTATAAGTATTGCACGTATAGGGATGAAGTTTAGATACATTAAGTAGGTACATAGTACCTCCCGAGGACCAACTTCAATAGATATATTAACCCTATAGTTATTATCTTCGCGAGTGGCTTCATTACATATCAAACTATAAAATCAGATTAAAATAGTGAAGAATTAAAAGTATCGCTCATCGGTTTGATTGGTCAAGTAAAAAATGCTTTAAAAACCCAACACCAATAAAGTTCTATCGTGGTATAACATGGTCGATATGCTCATAAAATGCACGCATGAGACGTAATCAGAGACCCTAATAGCGGGTTACAGATTAATGCGGCCATTAAAATACGTCAGCTACCAGCTAGCGACAAAGGTGAAATCGTGAGGCTCAGAGCACAAGAAGATTATTTCGCTCGAACTAAAACCATTAGAAAACAAATGCTATCTACGGTCGACTCGCCGACATTGACATTGGTATTTTCTTATGGCATACCTACAAATGGCAGTGTTTGTATTATTTTTATACAAGTCTATTAGAATATTGAGGTCGCATTTGACATACAAAGCTAATTGAATTAAATTTTCGATGCAATAAGCTTTACTCGTATTTTAAACTTTGGTTTCTTTTCCCAAAAATATCAACATTAATGGTACCAATGGAAGATTGTACAGTGATTGCTGTAATTTAGACACTACTTACGTATATTAATACCCATTAAATCCTATTCTTCTGTGTATGATGTCAATCAAAACTCCAGCCGTAGTAATCTACTTACTTCAGATTTATGTATCTATGTACATGAGCATTATGTAGCTAGTAAGTTTATACAGAATACCATCAAATTTGATACTTATCAACATAAATCTTTAATATAATCAAAACTGTAACTAAGACTGTTACTGTTGTTCAAATAAACTGTTCTAATTGAACAAGTTAATTCTAAAATTGCAGGCAATGATATAAATCTACACAACACGACGCGATAAATTTGTTCCACTTGTTAGCAGGTATTTAACCTACCCAATTCAATATTAATATTACATGTAATAGTATTACCCTATAAAATTAATTTTGATTCAAAACAAAGATAGGTATATAAAGCTAGGTATATAAGGTACCTATATAAAAAGAACTGGTATTAAACCTATATAAAACATAAAATAACACCAGCGTTGATATGTTGTTTGCGATATTTCTCAACAAATAAGTTGTCTCAATACAATAATTGAAAGTTTTAAATTGAAAAAAACAAATGACATTTTACTTACAAGTCGTATAAATTTCTTAGAGGTAATTGGACAAATGTTATGTAAATATGAGCATGTAGCAGAGCCTCTTACGAATCACGTTTCAAATATTATTTTGTAAGTAAGCCGGAGAAACGAAGCACAAGCTGTCTGCCAGAAAAGTGATTAAAATTTCAACTAATCACAACATTTCGTAAATGCACAGGTGTTTCACAAACACGAGGCTAACATCTATGTAATTGATTCAAATAATAATAGATACGTATATTAATCGTGAATATCGATAAGTCATATGACAGCACTATTAGATGCGAGCCGTTCAAAACAGCTGACTGACCGACCATACATCATACACTCAATATTTGCGTATTCAAACCAACAACTTACGTTTTCTCAACAAATTAAAAGCACGACTCTAAGATTATCTTAACTAGAATTTTAATGTGCCTCCAACGTGTTGGTAAACATAAGTAGGTATGTATGTATGTATGTATATAGATGAAAGTACTGTAACAACGATAAAAATAACTTTGTTCCCAGCACAACGTTGAGCGGACAAGATGCTATATTTTAAATATTACTTATAGCTATCGTAGTCATTTTATCTTATAGGTAGTTATCGTAACAAGTATTATCACGCGCAATTGTGGGTAATTAATTACGTAAATTACGCAAAATTATTTACGTCCGTAAACACAACGAATACCTACATTGTTTATGGCTGAACATAATATTTTATTTATTGCTGTAATTAAAACATAACAAACATTAAAGTAAGACCTTGAAAACGTGTAGGTATTTTTGTCGAAATACAGGTATTTCATAATTTAAAAAAATTTAAATCTTTTTACGTTCTCAATAATTGAAGATTATTTAGATATCGATACAATTCGTCGTAGCACTACGTTCTAGAAATACATAAATGTAAGAATGTGGGCTGTCGTTGAAAAATTACAAAATTTTACTCCACTTCTATACTCAGATGACGGATACGAGAAAACTGTTCGAAAAAATCTTAGACAGATACAAAAATAAAGTATAGTTCTTACGTAGACGCTCGTAAAACCGATTAAGAGTCTCTCGATACGCCTTTAAATCCCCGGTACCGCGTGTATTTAGCATTAATCTAGTCGGATAACCACCCGGCAGACATGCGCAGAATGACATCCAGCGATTACCAACAAAGAAAATAGAGAAACGCGAACGAATGGAAGGAAATCTCGACCACAAAGGCGTACCCATTTTCACCGATCATTGTGCTAGAACGCAATAGTACGATGGTTGTGTCTCCGTCTAACAAAGACGCCGGCGGACGATGCGCAAAAGAGATAGGCATCGCACAATAGACAATTGTTATCCCCACCACTCGGTCCGCACTGCCCTAGTGAAAGCTGTGCCCGCGATTTTGAAACGTAACGGTAAGAAAACGATGCACTGTAAGAACGACTTTCGCATGCGGCCGGAACTAGTATAATGCAACCAATAATTTGATTCGGCCTTTATCATTGGGAAAACAATAGGTTTAGCCGGCGTGAGTACGTTGCGATCCGGATACAGAGCGGATTGGTGACGTATGGGTGTAGGCGTGATTCTACTGGTAATCAAAAAGGAAACAAAGCGATAATATTGGCTCGTATTTAGAACACTGGCAGCCACGTATTATAATGCTAGTTGCTTTGCGTCGGAAAATGTACGAGAAAAATTAGTGACGCGTGCACGAGCTCGAGATAAAACAAGCAAGCGACTATGGAATTTCATAAATCCGATACTTCGTAAACACTTTTACGTACGCTGTTATCGTTTAAGAATTATTTTCGCGAGAACCGATTCATTCGCGGGATATACACTGAAATGCACTGAAAATCCGGTGCGTATAGATATTGGTAACTGTACATTTTGTATAAGTACGTATCATGTCTAGTTTTGTGTTAAGTATTTATGACATGTTGCTGTGTGTTTGAAAAATAAAGGTTTTCTTTATTTTTTTCATGTTTTCATACGGTACGGATAGGGCAGCTTTATGTGGTACCTATTAGAATTATGCATACCCCATGCTGTAGGTACATAACTACAAGGTCCGTGCATAAGGAACATAGCTATGTATTTTTTTTTTTTTTTTTTTTTTTATTCTTAATTAAAGGGCTTAATCGAAACAACCGATTATGCCGCCCTGGTACATACAACAAAAATAACTCACTACAGCTACAATAAATCAAACTACAAATAACACACTAAAACACAACTTATAACTATTTTCTGTCAACTAGTTTGTAAAGCAGTCTAGCCGACGATGAAGTAGGATCGGCCAGACTGCTATTACAAAAACCAGTGTGAAAACTTATCAAATCAACAATTTGACATCTGAGGTTGGCATTCAGGACACATTCCATTAAGATGTGATAGACATCGTCTATCACACCAC
>DWGJ01004198.1:0-12042 GCA_018246895.1 Aspitha aspitha aspitha | reverse complement strand
TATTAATTATATGTAATTACACTAACACATTGGGATGCCACCTGTAATGTTAGTTGTAAGTTTTTGAAATAAATAAAATAAAATATTACAACAAGGGCAGCTCGTCGCCTCGAAATGTCATTGAACCGGAGCCCCCTGGTAGTCCGGACCCTGTCTCATCCGGCGCCCCCTGTACTACGACTTGAATATCTTCTGTTGATTGTAGACAAAGAGATTTATTTGCACAAATACGTGTATATATAACTAGCTGTGCCCACAGCTCCGCCCGCGTGGAAATCAATATTCTTTTATTGTTAGAACATTTCTCTTTGCTGCTCCACTCCTATTAGTCATAGGGTGATGTTATAAGGCCTATAGCCTTCCTCGATAAATTGACTATTCAAGACAATAATAATTTTTCAATTCGAACCAGTAGTTCCTACATGAACATACATACATGATTCGTCATTCAAGTAAATTCTTCGATCGGGTCAGCTGGTTCGCGATTCTTCGAAACGGCCGAGCCGTTTTCGCCGCAACTCTCACTTGCGTATAGCTGATGTTGTGAAGTAGTAACTTGGCCTTTGGCCTCTTTTACACAATTGTACTTTAGCTAAGTAGGAAATTAAGAAACATTGAACATTGAATATTTTTCATTACGAAATCGTAATTTATGCAAGTGACACCACTATTCACAGCTACAAAGTTTGTAATGACGCCTAACATTTTATGTATGTACCCTCAAATACATACATACATACATCCATACATACATACATACAGAAACACCTACTTATAAGATGTTAATGATTTATGTAATGAATGCTAATTTTTTTCTCGCATTACGCTATACGTGACAGCTCTTCCAATGATCTTTCTATTATTTTCTTTAATGAATGTTGTCTTTAATATGTTGGCATCTATGTGTTAGTATTAAGGGTATTGAATTACAGCATTGCAAAGTCATTTGTGTGTGTGTGTGTGTGTGTGTGCGTTGATCGTGATTGATGTGTGTGTGTGTGTGTGTGTGTGTGGTTACATTTCATCGCACTCGTGTAGTGGAGTGCCGTGAGACGTGAAAATTGTAAAATCTCGGAGTCCAAGACTCTTCAATGAATCTTCATAAATCATTTGGAATGAGCTTCGAAGGGTGTATAGAAAAAAGTTAAAAAATATTTTTTTCAATCAGCTTTCAATTTTTTTTTTAATATTAAATTTTTCAGTTTTCTTTGATTTTTATTAAATTAAAGTTATATTCTGAATAGGTAAACGATTGCAAACTTGTCCTTGGGCCTGAACGGGCTGCAGCTATACAGGTAGGAGGGGGGAGGGTATTATAAAAGGGACGAACAGTAGTTAAAAAAAAAAAATTTTTTTTTGCATTTTCCACGTTTCTGTTAGTCCGGCGCTGGACCGGATCCGGCTGCATCACCTCTTGTAATAATAATAATAATAATCTTTATTTCGGACTTCAGTTTTTTTGTAACAATCCATAGTGTTAGTTTAAATCTTATACCTAATGTTAATGCAAATAACAATTATTTAATTCAATTTTATTCAATATCACCTACAGTGACGACAGGGTTTTAGGCCATAGTCTACCACGCTGGCCGAGTGCGAATCGCGAACCTAAGAAACTTTATAGATCTCTATTAACATACTCCAATCCAAGATGTACAGAGTACGTACACCTTACGTCAGTGATGCCTTCCAGTATTAGAACCTGGACCCCCGGAGTGGGCGACTGAATTTCAAACCGCTACGCTGTCTCATTGCTACTTATATAGCATATATTAATTATGTAAACATTCTATTTATTTATTCATACGATACCTAAGTCTCACATTTGACTTCGCAATGCTGTTTTATTATTTTCCTTGTACCATTTTAATCACAATACAACAACCCATATTTTTTTTATCGAACGATTCTTTATTCAACGATTTATTATCTGTTTTTCAAACTTATTCTAACACGGGATACAAGGTTTCACCTTTACGCAACGTTTATCGATGATTTTTTTTTCCTTGACCTTCACGGTCCTTTGGCTGGATTGTGTTTACGTACGGATTGTATTATTATTTTACTGTTATTATTGTTATACCATCACGCCGCGTGCCCGACGGGGCGGGCAGCGAGCGCCGAAAGAGAAATATCTTTATCCTTACAAATCTGAAGCGCTTCAACAATAATAATAATATCGCATATTACATTTATTTGGAAATCGTTGCATCGTCTCGTGATTGCGCTTGAAACGGTAATTTATACTATAAACGGTATTTATACCGGATAATACAAGATTTAAGATAATCGAATATCTCACTACGAATTCATAGAACTTTAGATAAAAAACACAATCTATTTATACACTATTACGGAGACGTAAAATTTTAATTTTCATCTCCCGTTTTTCTTAAGTCTCATTGCAAGTTGGACTATGTATGAGATTAAAATTTGCTGTAGGAAGCTATTTTTTCTATTGTTAATCTGACCTCATCACGGGCATCGAATTCTCTAATCTCTTACGATACTAAATATGAGTGACAATTAGAAGCGGTCCACGACACTGGTGGTATACAATGCATCGAGTGCTTTATTGCACGCAGAATACGAGAAATTAAAAAAAAATTAAAAGCTTCTATTAGCCCGCCATAATGGATTTAGAGCGATGACGTCATTTTATTTTTCGCACTCTTCTCGACAACCGTTTCGCCAAAAAAGTAATTAATCTGTCCGCCATATTGGATTTGGTATGACGTCACACTAAATATAACTTGATAAGCACGAGTTGATAATCCAAAGGCTTTCACCGCCGTCTGTTAATATCTATACCGTCATACGACGCCTATATTAATACTGTAGGTAGCTATTGAGAGTTTTGTACCGAATGATTTATATACGATTAAATCATTTACTTGTATCTGATGAAGCAAGAGCTCTTCGGTATACGCATCGTTTCTTTTTACGACACAAGCGACCGTTGTGATCCGATTCTATGCAAATCGACAGTCTGCCCTTTGAGAGACCAGCATGGAAAATTGTGAATTTCTCATAAACTCTGGACGTGCATTCGATTTTGGAAATTTGTACGCTCACATTTACCCACGTCAATTATCAGATCTGGATTCAATTTGAAAAACCGAAAAATTGTTACACGGACAAATATCCAGGATCCTCCACGGTACCCGTCTATAAGACGCGTTGATGATATTGCGATTTCGGCGAGGTGAAACCGTGAAGCAAAGATGGATGTGAAACAAACAAATCAGCTCGTGGGTCGCGGTGTGAGGATTGCTCAATGGATAATTGAAGTTTGTAGTGGATCGATCGAGCGTTTGATGTCTATCTGAATGTTTGGCCGCTGCGCTGGCGCTACGATTATATACACAGTTGACCAAAAAGTTGTCTTCTCAATTAGCCTGGCCTCGTGGTCGAGTGGTTAGAGACCCTGACTGCAAAACCGGAGCTCGTGGTTCCGATTCCCACCCGGGACGAACATTTGTGTGATCATGATGAGCACATTTGTTTGTTCCGTGTCTGGTCGTAATAAAATTGTCTGTATAAATACTATATCGTATGTATATATGTATGTTTATCAGCTGTCGAGTTACCATAACACAGGCATTAAATTGCCTAATTTGGGATCAGACAGCCATGTGTGGAATTGTCCCCAGTTATTTATTTATTTATTTAATTTTGCCTCTTAAACTCTTACAACAGTTTTTTATTAATAACTGTCGTTGCCGGTTGTGTCACGCGCTCGCTTATCTAGCGGCGGCCATCTTTTTTTTAACATACGCCCATACATATGCAAATCGTCCGAAAATACACCCAGCGTTTGCTTGCGGCGCAATTGGGTTTGTTTCGAGACGTTTCGCTTCGATGCAGTCGTTGCCTCTGGAGAAAAATTGTGTTTATTGAAGTGTTGTTCAATATATTCTCTTTTAATGTACCCCTTGCCGGCTTTTGTAATAGTTGTGTGTGTGATACGAAATATGTAACAGGTAACCTTTAGTTTGACATTAGGAATTCACACTTGACACTCAGCGTTAACGACGAAACTTTTATTATCCTCAGGCGCACTTTCAGACCTATGCGATATGTGTGTTGAAATGCTAAAATCTACAGCTGGAAAGTTAATGTGCAAAAAATAATAATAATAAAGAGGTTTGTTTGCGAAGTTGTCATTGTCGATGACGACAAGTCGAAAATTGTAATTTCGATTCATAATCATTAAAATTTATGACTTACGTGTTTCCATAGTAACTTAATTTAATGTGTTATTTAATCGGGAAAAAAACATTGTACGTATTAATTTACAAGGATTTACGTTTGTAAATCGCTTATCGTTACGAACGTTTAAATTTTCTTTTGTTTTTTTAAATCGTTGCCATCGAATCCTCGTGATACGTCACGGTTTTTTATATTGTACATTTTAGTTTATAACGATTTACGTTTGTAAATCGCATACCGTTTAAATCATCGGACTCCGTGTGTTGACATCGCTAAAGTTTTTTTTTGGCAAATTGCGCAAGTTTTCTTCGTAGTCGTTGACAAATAATCCCGTAACAGATATCGCTCGCAACGCAACTCGCCAGAAGAGATCGAAAGAAAGCGCCACCAAAATACAAATAATCATAAGGAACAGAAATGGGAATGGATGAAGATAATTGAGATGTGCTCGTTTCTGTTGTAGGAACGGACGGCGTCGAACCCAAGCGCAAGAGAAAGAAAAAGAAATCGGACGTTAGCGCAACCCCCGAGCGAATAGAGCACAGGGTCAACCTGACCGCCATACTGCAATACTCCAACGCCAGCCCGTTCAGGGATAAGACGATCAAAGGATTCTCTTGCTTGTATTGTGCCAAACATTTCCAACACATCGACGACCTACGCGCGCACACCGCGCAACAGACGGAAAAAGACAAAATCAACACAATGCTCGACTACAAATTGAGCTACAATCCGATCAAAGTTGACATCACGGACCTACGCTGCACCGTGTGCAACAAGAGCATGCACGATCTGAACGACCTCAAGGATCACCTCGTGTGCGATCACAACAAGACGATACACAGGGACATCAAGGACATCATACTGCCGTTTCGCCTCGAGAACGGGAAGAATTTCACGTGCGTCATATGTTCCGTGGTGCATGTGTCGTTCAAGAATCTCTACCACCACATGAGCAGCCACTACCGCAACTACTGCTGCGACAAGTGCGGCGCCGGTTACATAACGATCGGCGCGCTCAGGAAACACGGCAAGACCCACTATCAGGGCAACTTCCCGTGCGAGTACTGCGACAAGGCGTACACGTCGCTCACGAAGAAACGCAACCACGTCAAGGGCGTGCACACGGGCGGCTGGCTGCGCAACAAGTGCCCGCACTGCCCGGAGATATTCGTCAGCTACTACGACAGGAGCGAGCACCTGGTGAAGGTGCACGACGAGGCGCCGCTCGTGTATCCGTGCAACGCGTGCAACAAGACCTACAAGAAGAAGTTCGAGCTGAACAGGCACATAAAACACCACCACCTGCAGCAGAGGAACTTCCTCTGCGACAAGTGCAACGCGAAGTTCTTCTCGAAGCGTGGCCTCATCGACCACATGTCGAAGCACTCGGGCGTCGAGGCGTGCGCGTGCGGCGTCTGCGGCAAGGCGTTCTCGCGCGCGCGCACCCTCAAGGAGCACATGCGGACACACGACGACGACAAGCGCTACCAGTGCGAGGTGTGCAACAAGACGTTCATGCAGAAGTGCAGCCTGAAGAGCCACGTGCGCCTGCACCAAGACGACCTGGACATATTCAAGGAGTTCGACGACGTGAAGCACCTGATCGACAACAGGGAGGTGACGCTGAAACAGATCGCCGCCGAGAATAAGGCGAAGGAGATTGCGGAGAAGATGAAGCATTCGATCGAGCAGTGCTGAGCGTTGTGGCGATTTGCTCGCAGCTCATCACGATGGGACAGGTCACTGGTGGAAGGAAGGTTGGCGGGAGAGAGAAGTCGTGGTTACGGTACATCGGAGAGTCGACCGGAATAGCCGACGCCGCTGAGCTAAAAATAAAGAAGACTGTAAGAAGCTGACAGCCAACCTTCACTAGTAGGAGAGGCACTATAAGAAGAAGAAGAAGAAGATCGTTGAGTTCAAACAGTGTTGCGAGAGCCGAGTCTGTTTTATAGCGCTCCTCAAACTGGATTAGGTCGAATCGTATTAGAATTCTATCTTGAGAGTTGAGCAGAATTTTTGGCCGGCCATATCAATATGTTTTAGTACCAAGAATGGCAGATATTCATCGGGTTTCAGGTTCCATTTCCTCTCCTCCGCCCCCTAGCTTCAGGCCTCACTATCCACCCATGCGCAATGTACTTTGTTGTCCAAAATGAAGCATTTTTTTACGTAAATAGTATTGACTGAAGACCGTACACTACTATGTATTATGAGAGAGAGAGAGAGGGAGGGAGAAATAGAAGGAGATAGAAAGAGATTAGTGTTATAAGACTGTCTTGACGAAGAGTACGGGCGGTTCCGGTTGTTGAATTTAGATAATAGAAGACTCGTATGTTATAATGTATAGAGTTTACGGTGATTTAGTGCAGGTTACGAGAGTGCAATCGTTTTTTTTGATTTACAAATTCGAGTGAACGATTCTACCCGCTTAGTTTTTAGCGTATTTTGCTAAATTGAATGTTCAACTGAAACTATATTTATATATGTACATAGATAATTTATACACAACTATCTCTTGAATATATATATCATAAGTTTTGCCAGCGAGAGTATGAAAATTATGTTTGTTTTCTACAAGGCGCCTTAAAATGAAATCAAGTTAATAACGATCATGATAAAATCTTAGGATTAATCGTACATATGTCCAACATAGATCTCACATTGCATAGATCATGTGTCACTATGAACAGACAGCTGATAAACATATACATTTATATTTTTACACGCACAACTCATTACATAAATAATTTTGTTTTGAGTGAGAATTGAAGTCATAATACCAATATAATATAAAAAAAATTGTATGACAAGTCGACATTATTATTTTTATTTTTCTCTGTTATTTCTATCTCTATTTAAATGTTTTTTTTTTAATGTTTTTCAATCTAATTAATCTGACCAACAAAATCAAAGTATCATTAAGTTGTTCGCAGTCAACTCGGCCTGTCATATTATTCACTCGTCTTACCTACTGTTATAATCTGTTGAATTCATTACTGTCTTCGAGATCACATTTATTTGTAATTAATGAAATCTCCTTTTTCGTCAGAAATATGTTACTAACCTATCACCTATCACCTATACCTATCACCACCTTGTATACTAGTATTCTGCTTCCGGTATTTTTTCAATTTTGTATAAGCAATTCCCGTCCATTTTTGAATTGTCTCTGTTTACTTACATCACTGTCGAGCCCAGCGAGGTCGTCTGAAATCTTACGTGTCCGGATTCTTTATTGTCGCATAGAGAATTGTTTTCCCTTAGATTGTGATATCAACATTTGTGAGTCGTTAAAAACAGAGACCACTTTTACGAGAACCCTTATGAATGTGATGTGACGATACCGAATCTGTGCGATTGTCCTTATTATAAAAGTGTCCCCTTTTTATGTTCACTATGTCGGCTGTCATTGATGAATGTGTGAATGTTATTACAATAAAACCTATATTATGATAAATTTTTCGTTTATTTCATTTTGGAACGATCCTTTCAACCCTCACCGTTTTTCCAAAACTATTGTCACCATCGCGCCAGTGCGCTGACGCGGTAAGGCAGGGCGCACCGAGTGCCGAATATCTCTGTCCCTACAAACTTACCGTGCTTCGTCTACATTCATCACTCTCGTCATGCATACACGCCGGTTTCGGAGGCTATTTAATGATTTTCAAAAACACTTGTCGTAATAATCACTGTTTTGTATTCGAAAAACTTTCTTAGATGCTTTCTTATGTGCCCGTTTGATTTACCATTTAACGATATACAATAAATTTTGCGTGGAACTACATCACATGAATTGGAGGCTATCGTGCATCCTACGATGTACCCCACCTACGTGACAGCCGAACATCACCGAACATTGACGAACATACCCGAGCGGCTTGTCGATCGCTGTCGACGATATAGTAGGTTACGGTGTGCCTATACCGAGTTTGGCATATCTGCTCGATCGCGTTTGCGAAAACTATAATTTGTATGGGAATTGAAACAGCGCCAACTGATGCCATTCACGGGAACTAAATTTTTACGCGTGCGAGTTTTTAATCGCCCAATGGCGAGCATTGAATGTCAACTGGTACTTGTCAGTGAGAACATTGTCGCGTGTGATTGGTTGTTACAAGAGCGTTACCATAACGAAATACAAAATTTGACATTCGATACGCCAATGAGATGGCAACTTACACTCACTTCTCGACGCGTTTCGCGACTGAAATATTGAAAACTCCCAATCAGCACAGAGCACACTGATCGAAACTCCGTAAACCGGTATTAGAGATATATGCTGTCTCTACGCGTTTGATGGTTGCCGTGGCAACCACTGTCATCTAATAAATGGAGTCATGAACGATATGTTTCCTTTAAACTGTTAATATTTTCATTTCTACAGGCAGTCCCGGAGCGCAACCCGTTGTTTTTTTTATATTACCGTGTTATTATTATATTTGTTTCGTGACCTTTCTCCGTGTATACAAGAGGCGAGCATCACAGTCCATAAATCTAGCAACGTCTTATCTCTGTCCAACCTCGTAAACGTTTTCTGTCACTTTTCCTATGTAGCATTAACTTTATGTTATGTGTATATGATAATGATATTATTACAATACTGTTGTTTTATTGTTATTTTAAAATAAATGTTGTGAAAAAAAATTTTTTGGTTTCATTGATCCATTACAATTCAGTTTTGCGGTAAATTAACAACACCTTTCAGGAATCACATTTTATTGGACGATAAATGATACGCATTTTCCGCGCGGATTTATGAGTAGTGTTGTTTAGTCTTCGTCCTCCTCTTCTTCTCCCATGCCTTCTCCCTCGCCGGGCATCTCGGGGGGCGGCGGTGGGGGCAGGTGGGCGATACGGTACGCCTGTACATAAAGACAAAGACAAAGACATTTATTTGCACAAATATGGGTACATTTAGAGATGTTACACAATTGTTAGTTCACTCCATATTTTTCCTTTTACGGCGTACAAATTTAAAACACGATTTTATTAGTTTACTATATTTACAACTTAATTATTTATTGTTTATTACCTAATTTTTAAACTATAATAAACTTATATTCAAAATCGACACAAAACCGTTTCTCTAATGCCGTTAGTACCCAATGTTGGACATAATATATCAAAGTCTCTGCAAAAACACTGTTAGATAAGTTTGTGTATTTTTATGATTCAAACCTAACCTAACTACTAATCGGCCCGTACCTCCCCACTGCTGGGTACGGGCCTCCCATTTATTGCTCCAGTTCTTTCGGTCCGGTGCTGCTCGCATCCAATGCGGTCCCGGCCCCCACTCGACGACCGTCCCCTCTCCGGTGTCTGGTGCCAGCTGTCCTGCCCGTTACCATTTAATTTGCTGACCGACGTCTTCAATTTTCATAATGATACGAAAATCTTCTTATACACAGATACGATAATATCTGAAATGACATATTCAATCGAAATCCTTGAAGCGTAATTATTTATTTATAAAACATAATCTACCCTCTATCTTTACAGAAGACCCAATGCGGTAGAAGAGTCAAAATAATAATGTCAATCAATTTAGTAAAATATATACGCCTATTTTGTTATGGGTTGTTATATGTTTATTTATTGACCTCACGATCACCTGCAAGGCGCTTGCTATCATTATAGATCAGCTGTACTGTTAGGATATTTTATATAGATGATTTTATTTAATTTCATTTTAATTTAGATTTAGTTAATATTTAGGTAATAATGATTAATTATATGACTTAATTTTTACAGAATTTGATAAAATAATTAATTGATAGATAATTTTTTGTATTAAATTATTAATTATATGTAACACTAACGCATTGGGATGCCACCTGTAATGTTAGTTGTAAGTTTTTGAAATAAATAATTTTTTTTAGACAGGAATCTTTATATTTAATATCGTAACGTAAGCCTACTTTTGTACCAATAAGTATGGGATGATAGCTGCATGTAGAAAATCAGTTACGGTCTCATTTTCAAGAGCTCAAACCGTAGATTTGCGGAAAAATAAAGAGCATTCGACTGGCCTCGTGGTCGAGTGGTTAGAGACCCTGACTGCAAAACCGGAGGTCATTGATTCGATTCCCACCCGGGACAAACATTTGTATGATGAATACATTTGTTTGTTCTGTGTCTGAGCGTAATAAAAATATCTATATAAGACCTATATCGTATGTATGTATGTGTATCAGCTGTTCGGTCACCATAAGAAGGGCGTTAACTTGCCTAATTTGGGATCAGCCGTGTGTGGAATTGTGCCCAGAAATTATTATTATTTTATATATTATTATTATTATTATTATTTTAGACTGCAATTTACTAAATGGCTACGATTTAAAGAGAAGATAATGTGGAATTTCGACATATGGGTCCATATGAGACTAATAATTTTATTTTATTGCGCAAAAGGCTTGCATTGCACTGCGAGCTCACCTGATGGTAAGTGAGATGCAGTCTAAGGTGAAGCACGCGCGCCTAGAAACCGCCTATTTGACTATTACACTTTTTAAAAATTAAATTCAACGGAAATTATTGAATTTAATAGCTAAAAAACAACCAACCGCACGTCGCCCGCACAACGCCTGCACGTCGCCCGCACGTCGCCCGCACGTCGCCCGCACGTCGCCCGCACGTCGCCCGCACGTCGCCCGCACGTCGTCCGCGCGACGGAGGCACGCAGCCGACGGTCGACTGCCGTCGTAATCCGTTAATCTCTTGAAGGGTACAATATCCAACTGCTACTTCGATTGACGATAGCCCGATAAACCACTTAGTCCATGATTAATTGTTGTTGATTATTTAAAAAAACCAATCCCGATAAATGTTTGAAATAAATTATGGTACTCATTTATTTTCGACTGAACGACGCGATCTCGACGAATTTATGATCAATCAGTAGGGATCCTGTCAGTCTCGATGTTCGGAGACAAAGTACTAAACCAAAGACCATATTTGTATTTTAATGCAACAAAAATTACACCATTTTATATTTTGTATTTCTATTTTTTAATTTAATTTTAATTTTGTTTTTTTTTTATTTAGAATTTTGTTTATTTTTTTAAGTTTTATTTATTTTTGTTTTATCTTTATTTACTTCTTGGTCAAATAAAATTATTCTTTCTTAATGTTATGTTGAGGACGGGCAGAGGCCTGCGCCTGATGCGGCCGCGTGAACGAGACTGTTCGTCTGAATTTAGTTATCTAGGTATTAGTTAATAAGAATCAGGCGACGAGTATTCTTTAGTAACGGAACTGTTAGTGACATTAGTCCAGTTAAAACTTGTGTACTACCCGCTCTATATGACGTTGGTCACAGAAATGCTAATACTAAGCAACGAGAATACGAGAACATTAGTATCCAGTGATAGTGTAGTGAAATTCAGCCTCTCATTCCGGTCGGGTTTGGATTCAAATTCAAGCGCGCATCGTTGAATAGCCACGTGACGTGCGTTGTTAGGAAATCTGCGTAGTATAGAGCAGGGATCGTAATCATTAGTCGAGTCGGTGGCGGTGAGGAAAAAAACGTAACTTTTATTTTATTTTTTAATTGTTTTCGACACGACATGACCAGCGGGGTGGGGCCGCGAAGGAGGCCCGTGGTTAATTTTTGTTTTCCTTTTAATAAATAAAAAAATTCGATATGAAAATTCAAATTCAAATTCAAATTCAAATACAAATACAAATTCAAATTCAAATGTAAATTATTTTATTCATTATAAGGTATATACTACACTCAATGACGGTCATATTTTAGTCATCGTACGTCTGCTTTGTGCGCCCCTCAGGCTATAGTAGACCGGGAGAAAAAAGCCGGCGAAAAAAACT
>DWGJ01004197.1:0-12043 GCA_018246895.1 Aspitha aspitha aspitha | reverse complement strand
ATCCCAAATTAGGCAATTTAATGCCTGTGTTATGGTGACCGGACAGCTGATAAACATACATATATACATACGATTTAATACGTATATATATTTTTATTACACCCAGACACAGAACAAATAAATGTATTCATCATACAAATGTTTGTCCTGGGTGGGAATCGAACCCACGACCTCCGGTTTGGCAGTCAGGGTCGCTAACCACTCGACCACGAGGCCATTAAATATGTAATTACGAAAATGTTTTTGGAGGTGTAGGTACATTCATACATTCCGAATATATCGCAATACTAAACGCAATACTAAACACAGACAACGTGTGCAGTGTCGCGAGTTCGCTTCTGTTTTGGAACGGAATCGTTCAAATTAAATCACATCAGCTATCTGTGACCGCAAACACTGGAACGCACTTATTCTCGATGGAAGGCTATAAAAAATATAACGTAGGGTATATATACACGTCTATAGGGTTGCCACACGCACAGTTTATTTACGAATAAAAATGTTTCACTTATTTCAACGGTTGTTATGTCTAAAAATGAAAATTTATTTTTTTGCAAACCATACAACATGGAACCCTCCCGAAACTAGTAATTATTGAAAACATAACGCAAATTAAAATATGTATTTCGTAATTCGTTTAAATTAGATTCCACGAATTTGCACCCTCGACATCGAACAACTGTTAATGCATTTATTGCACCCAAAAAACCAGCCCTCATATTTCGGTGTTTGAGCGGAAATAAGTAATTTCACGGGGGTGACGTCACATCCGCCGTGACCGTGAGCGAGACAGGTATATATGTACATTAGTTTTACATTTACTTTCACACGCGGCCCGTCTGTCATCTCCCTCGTCAAGTGTGCTAAGATAAAAGGGCCGTCGTAGGATCCACAGTAATTGAGTAATGGACAGCTCGCGTGGCTTCTGTACCTTTGTTTTAGGGTTCAAAGGTTGTAAAGTACAAAGTACATAAGTCGTCAGCCAGTTTTTCCTCGATTATCATCCCCATACGCCATACGAAGCAGTGGTAAGCCTAGTGGTTTGAAATTCAGCCTCCCACTCGGCAGGTCTAGGCCCGAACCTCTGACTTTGTTACTTGTATTTTATAACTAAAACAGCCGCCCGCCCCGGCTTCGCACGGGTATAAAATATATAGCCTATGTAACTCAATGAAAAAATGACTAAAATCGATCCAGTAGTTTTGATTTATTCCTTACTGCCCGTGGCCCGCACGCGTTAAATTTGGAGGAAAAGAATTCCTCTTTCCCTATACCATGATTATTTTACATATATAAACCTTCCTCTTCAATCACTCTATCTATTCAAAAAAACCGCATCAAAATCCGTTGCGTAGTTATAAAGATTTAAGCATACATGCATATAGAGACAGAGAAAGCGACTTTGTTTTATACTATGTAGTGATCTAGTGATGAATTCATTGCAGGAATCGTTGACTGACATGAAATTACAATGCACATAATAACAGTAACACTACTTTTAGAGGTTACAAAATGGGACCTTGTTGTTGTTGGATTAGTTGAAACCCTTAGGTTTAAACTCTTAGGCACGTGTCATGTACATCACAAATAGGACTGGAATTCCTGAGGTCACTTACAAATACGGTTGCACCTCGTAAGGGCTACATCGGATTGATCACGTTCCATTGCTGCCACAAGACTGCTGAAAGGTAAAACCTAAGTACAACGATCTTGTTTACGCAATGGGACTCTTGACAAAGGGTTTTTATATAATAGGATAATAATAAATATAGCAAACTAAACATAACACGAGCAGCGTCTAAGGAATTATCCGTTTTCGTCTTGTTTCAGTTTTAAAATGTTTGCGGTTGTCGTCGGATCCCGTCACTTTAAGGCTAAGAAAGGGTGAGTTGAACTTAGCAATCGATCGCACAGTTTCATTTGGACTCCAAATAAATATAGATTCAATTGCAAATGTACATAGGTTCGTAGCTCTTAGTAATAAAATTCGTTCCCAAGTGACCATGTTGGCTTTGCGAAATAGGCGGCGGCAAATAAGAGTGCCCAAATAATTTTGCCGATGACTCCTGAGACCTGGGGTCATTTCGCTCACGGTGAATTGGAACCTTTTAATTATGTAACTAAGTTACGTTCTGTGGAAAAAATTGTACGCGATCTCACTCGTAACAAATACGGAATCCGTTTGCTTTGGCCACCACTAAATTATTACGTAGTTGTAGGAATAAGCGAATATAGTACAATCGATTACATTCCGCTGGAAGATACGATTTACTAGAGCCATAAATGAGTTCAAGTCGCAAACAAACGAAACTATCTATGTAATTTGTTTACCAGCTACCGCTCTGAGATAAGGAACAATTCCGAAGTCCCTCAAAACACACGAGACGGTGCGTCACGCGGCACTCGTATGATTCTGTTAAAAAATGTATAGCGTGTAGTTATGTTCTGGTCGCGGATTGGTGATGATGATGAGCGGCAATACGGCGCGATATTGTTCCAGATCCGCAGATCAAAGCGAACGTGAGGCGGTATTTGTCAGCCGCCGCGGAGAGACGGACTAGCGGGCTGCGGACCAAGCAAGATAAGTAAGTTTATTTAATTTCATTCTTCTCAGTTTACGTATCTTTACGATATGAGTAACAGAGTATTGAGGAGATAACATTCGCAGAGCAATTTGTATTTACGATAGATAAACTACCGAATAGCGAGATATGCATATATGTGAAGTATTTCTTCTATACTAGGTGCCTATTGAACTTATCCGGTTTGGAAATAGATGTTGCCTTGCTCGGGATGTGCGTAATGTTAATACAAACGGGGGAAGGGAAACTAATTACGATGGTATTTTTACACGTATATCACTCGTGCTCCCTTCAAAGGTTTATATTTAGTTGCACCTCACTTGGGACGTAATAGGAAACCGACCCTCCAATAGTACGACAGCTGATATCCGAGTGCGATAAGCGATCGCCGGAACCATATGTGTCGCAGACTTGGGGTCGCCGCAACCCCTCGCAGCGACACGCCGACAGACGGAACCTAATAGGAGTTGAACCGGCGTCCGCCCCTCGCACACAACAGTACAGACATATAACACTTATTCCAGGAACCATTCAATTTTGGACCAAACGAAACTTGGTTCTTCAGCAACTACGAGTGAATATACGAGTAAATGGTCACAGTTAAAACTGAATTAGCTACATGAACTCCGTCACGTAAGCTTTGAAAACTGAAACAAAATATCGTCGATTTAAAATCCATAATGACACAGAAGTTGTTATACTAGCTGTGTAGGGAGGATAACACAAGCACAATACAATACTAATGTTAAGTATTGTTGAATTGTTCTTTACAATTATATGGCGTCTCGCATTAGGTAATGAGGATACAGTTTTACACGCATACGTTGCCATCACGAGAGCTGTACTCGACTTTAAGAGTATTAATGTGAGCTTGTACTGATACATTACCGCGTAAAAGTTAATACGCTGTAAGTGTTCTTACTTTTATACAACTATTCCGTCGTTTAACTTTCATTATTACTGTTCGAAGCGAGAAGTACTTTGGTTTTCACGACCTCAAATATCTCTTCGGACGCCACGAGCATGGAGGTTCTGTAGTTGTTTCTCTTATTTACGATTCAATGTTTGTGATCGTGTAACTTATCCTTACACTATCATTATAATTATGGAATTAACAATTAATATCATACAGTAAGATGCTTACTTACAAGGTACGAAGGTATTGAAATATAATATGCTCTGGGTGGGAATCGAACCCACAATCCCCGTCTCTGTATTCAAGTTTTCTTACCTTTGGATAGATCGGTCAATCTACTCCATAACGTGACCTACTTTCATAGATTAGAGCAATTGTTCATTGAACGTTGTTTATCATAACAACGAACCATAACAATAAGCGATGCACGATTCACGGGAAAGCAACAGAAAGTGAATCGCGTCAGAGGATCACAGGGCCTTTGAACTTTACATAACAGTGCCAATTGCATGCCGTCATCGCCTAATTAGCATAGATAATGCGTTTAATGTACTTCATTTTGTATTGTTACCACTTAATGTGTCGCGATAATCCTGTCCGTACTAAACGTAGCGCCGTTTATTTTTCCCGAGGCGTACAAAACAAAAATTAAACAGTTATTGTATGGACGAGCGTTCTTCTTCTTAACTATACGCTCTCACCATCAAATGAGATAGTAACCAAATTCACATCTAGATGCTTTCTAAACATCGGCCTTATTCTCACTACGTATCGCAAACGTTAACAAATCGGATAAAATTATTAACGCACTTTGTCAGAGTGCTGCCTAAATACATAGGTGCCTACCGTGAATTCCTTAAGTTAATGAAGCGTACAGAAACAGTGAAGACATATTAAAAGCGAGGTTCGATCGAAAGTGTTTGCAAGTTGCGCGTTAATTGATTGTTAAGGTCGAGTCATTAGCGAGGAGGCATGCCTTAAATGCCATGCCATTAATTTCCTTATTCACCTAAATTATTATTATATGAAAGAAGTCAAATCAACGCACGCATACATTTAATACACATTTTGAATGCAACATAAGCGAGAGCGCTAATAGCTTGAATATTATATCAATCGTTATTAATCAATTTCAATGTTAGACCACTTATCATGTGTGTCTTGTCTCATGCCAGCAGTCGTTAAGAATGTTTTATATCTTCACCTCGATCACATACGTATTTACGCTCCAGTATCAATTAATGTGCCGTACCTACATATTTTTGCTACAGGCCCGACTCGCCGCCGTCGAGCAACTCGAACAGCAACAGCTCGAGCAGTTCGTCGAGCAACGGTTCCGGCGTGCAGTCGGGCGAGAGCTGCGAGGCGCTGCTGCCGGACGAGCGGGCGAGGCGGCCCCGCGCCACCCAGCCCAAGTTTGAAGCGTACATGATGACGGGCGACCTCATGCTCAACCTGTCCAGGGTCGAACATCCGCACCACAACCACCACGCGCCCACGCACCGGACACACTATCACAGGTGATTTGTGACCCTTCTTTCTTCGTATACACATCCAGCTGTTGGGATGATATCGCTGCTTTTCATGAATACTTGCACAATCCAAAAACGACATTCATGCGCGCCTTTATGCCGGTTTTGCCGTTATGAATGTGTCTTACTGAGTATGAAATATAAATAATTTTGGATTTATTTGTGTTATGAACCAGTATTTTCAAAATTTTGATTTGTGCTAGTATTCATGAAAAGCAGCGATATGTATATTGATTTTTTCCTCGTGTGGACAGAGAATATTAAGCCGGTAAGCCTGATCGTGGTTTCGTTACCTAACTTAGACAAGTATTTTTGTTGTAAACATGAGTAATTGTTCTGTGTCTTAATGTAAGATTCTCAAAAGTGTATATGAAAATGTTCCGTGATATTATTATTTCTAAATTTTATAACTTCGCAAATAGTATCGTGATCCTATCGCCTGGTTTTCTTAAGCTCGATACTTCCCATCGTCATTCACTGTGTTGTCGAAGACAGATTTGAAACTAATTAGAGTTGTAATTTTGATTGGTCAATTTCAAATAGCCAGTGTAAAAAATTCAAGGTGACATTAGTAGCTATTATATTATAACGCTGTGTAAAGCAAATGTTTTACATTCAAGGTAAATTTAGGCACCTAATGAAACTATAGATTTTTCCTTACTTGATTGTGTGCAACAGGTAAACAACAATCTCTTTTTTTTAATCTGCAGGTATTTTAATGATTTGTAGTGGTTTTTAGTATTTATAGTGTTTTTTTTGTTATTGTCACGTTTTATACTACATATGTATTTGTGACACTTAATGGGATAGTACAATGAGTCGGTGGCGTACCTGAGTATTGTATGCACAGCGAATAGTTTATAACATTGTATTTACGGTTTAGGTATAATTCAACGCCCGCGTCGCCCAGTGAGAATCGCTTGGCGGCTCGGGTGGAGCTGTCCCAGCGGCACAACTCATCGCCCGACACCGGCCTCGTTGGAGACCATACGAACAAGTTGTAATTGCAGAACATTTTATTTATTTTCTTCTTTAAAATACAACAAAGACAGAATATTTGATAGTATGATATCCAATTCTGTGTTGCGGATGACCGGACACCATGCCAATGGTGCAATGACAACAAAGGGATAATGCAAAGGAAATTGTTCTGTATGAATTCTAATCTTGCAGTTGTGTATCTTGCATTAAAACAAAATACAGCGCTGCCATAACGTTTTGTAAGTCGACGTGCTATTAAATGATCCATAATTCACTGTTAGAGCATTTTGATCCAAATAAAAGACATTGCATATTTGTGCAGGTTCAGTTCGCAGCCCGCGTCGCCGGCGGGCGGCGCCGCGGCCGCGACAGAGATGGTGGCGCGCGCGCAGCACGTCGTGCGCACGTCCCGCTCCGAAGACCATTTGCAGGTGCGTTTGGTAAATACCATTGTTGATTAGCATTCTGCATCAAATCCACTACTGCCCGGTATAAGAATCAATATTATCAGTCATGTCTCACATATCCATACATATTCGTAGTCGTGATTTTTTTTTTTGGGACAATTCCACACACGGCTGTCTGATCCCAAATTAGGCAATTGAATGCCTGTGTTATGGTGACCGGATAGCTGATAAACATACATATATACATATGATATAGTACTTATATAGATATTTTTATTACGACCAGACACAGAAAAAACAAATGTGCTTATCACACAAATGAACCAACGACCTCCGGTTTTGCAGGGTCTCTAACCACTCGACCACGAGGCCAATCAAACATATATGACATATATGTAATTTTAACAAATCGAATAAGTTTAGACGAAATGGCGATTAACTCAAGGTTTTCTAATAAATTTAGAGCATTTTATGAAAACATTCGTATATCTGTAGGTACAATTTCAAACGAAATTGTATCTACGTAGCTCTTAGCAATATTACATTTTTGTTCTAAAGCTGTGTAGCGGAGAGAACAATTACGGAATTCGACGTTTAACTATCGACTGCTCATCCATCAATTGCAGGAGATGGGTTATAGACAGAGGGGATCAACCCTTTTAGCGAACCGCTCGACAGACAAATGGACGGGCGATACATCCACTTTTATGTCTATTGCTTATCTTACACTAAATTCTGCACTAATATTGAACAAAAAGTATACACTAATATTAATGTTTACGTTATATTTTTGTTTTGATCGCATTTGTTGTTTGATTACCCTGTAGCTCGAAATGTGATTACTAAACAATTGACTTGCGAGGCATAACTTAACTAATTTCGAAGTAATTACGGCGGAAAACAGATCAAAGCATCATAAATGGCTGCTATGTAATATAACACTACCTCATTCGTCGCCTTATTTAGTACTAGTTATTAGTCGTTAGTACTACTACGTAAAGCAGTGAATCCTATGTTACGACATAAATGCTTTTTCAGCATAAACCTACCAGCCAAAAAATTGTTCAAAGTTGCTTAACAAACATTTTTAATTATTTTTGAGCTTGTGAAGAAGTATACATTCAGTACACTTCCTGGATATTTTTGTCTAGTATAATTTGCTTTCAGTCACTTAATTACCAGGTACCATTACTCGAAAGCCAGAGCTGGAAATAGTGTCTTTGCAGTTCTGGCTACCGCACTCATCAAAGTGAGCCGTACAAATAATTGCAAGACTCTCGCTACCACAGGTGAGCTATAGACAAAGTTTTGCCACACTTATTTATTATACCGTACAGACGAAGCTTTGAAATAAATCAGTCGAATAACTTCGAAGTAAATCCATATATCGGCGGGCTGCTTAAATACATCCACATCCTTTATGTAGGTAAACAAAGCCTTTGCCAAACCGACATCAAATAAAATCTCGTTAGATTTAATCTGCCTCCCGTTTCCTGCAATTAGGACCGACTCCAAATTCGCCCCAATTTTTTTCTTCAGCTAAATGTTGTGGCTCGTTTGTCTCTACGATTTACGTTTTGAGGAAACGAAATAGCCAACTTGGAACACTTCGTTATCGGTATGTTTTATTTGATACAATTGAAGCAATAGCCGTTTAAAAACAAGAATCCCTTGAGCCCTGTTACGGAATGCATATATTTTATATATTACGTTGGCACATAATACTGTTCGGATGTATATTCTTACTAGCCTCCCCAAGAGTTGATTTACACTTGTTAAAAATATATGTAAGCATGTCATGCAACGGAATATCAGCATTGGTTCTGAGAATGACTGCATCAGAAGCCACTCATGAGGATTATTACATCTTTAATGAAAGCTGTCGACCAGCATAAATAGATCCATAGTTGACGATAATATCAATTTTATTTTAGGTTATTTAATTTTTAATTTCTAATCATACTTCAGTAGGTTTGAGTTTGATCTGTTCTATGTATTAAAATTCTTTTTTGTCATTCTAATTACGCAACAAGTTAATTATAATGAACAAAACGGATGAGGGCAGGATCACACGCTTGTCAAACATGCACAGTCTCAGCTTGACAAAGCAACGTATTTGCGAACGTTATACTTGTATATTTATGTATTTCGAACACAGAGACAACTCGGAGTTACTGTAAAGCGTTATATATTACAAATGTCATATTTATATTGTGAAATTCACGATGTCTTGATTAACTGCGAGACAGGAGCTTATACACTTAAGACTTATTCGAAATCACTCCAAATGAATACAAAGGAAAATTAAAATCTGCGGTATTATAAGTTGAAACGATGTTGGTACAAGTCAGTTCAGTTTACCATATTCAATACAATGTTGGTCAGCATTTGAGGGGTTACTCTGATGTTTCTTGTCTCGTTTTACTGAAACGTGTTAATAGCCTGCCTTGCGTCGTGTTATATGTACATGTAAATGAAATAGGCACAATGAGACATCGCTTTAGATAATTTTGGTAATTATATCTTATATAATAGATAACAAGTCTTTTTTTGAATATAACACATAACACAACATTTTGTATATAACATTGTCTTGCAGAGAAAGATTTTTTAACCGAATACACGAATATGTCTACTACTTTTCGGCGAGGACAATCCAATATGTTGTCGCGGCAGCAAATCTTCATTAACCAAAACGTCAACGTTGTATTTTGATTGCATGCGCTGACGTCACAGATATTTTTCGTTGTGCGTTGGAGATAACATTTAATCTAAATATGTACATTCATAGATGCTCCCTAGGCAATCAGATTCCAACTTTATAACTCGGCAAATATAATTCATACAGTGTGAGGAAACTATATTACATCTTTCTGTATTTTAACACACATTCACTACAAGCTAAATTATAATCAAGGTACGCTAACACCGTTTCGTGCTAATACTCTCCCCAATCTGATATGCAAGTTAGGTACGTAATATATTAGAATAATTAACATTGAATTACGAACGTACATTATATTCTCGTATCAGGTTACAGAGGGTTGGAAAATGTGAAATTTATCTCAGCGGACTAGTGTTCGCACAATTTGCTCGGTACATTTCCACAAAACCTGAATTCCATTAGCGAAGGTATTTAGAATACGCCTCATTACACCCCGAATTTCCTGCGCACTAGGACGTGGGAGGAAATTGAATGTTTTACAAGTGGAGTGCTGTACAAGTGCGAAATCCTTTACCAATTGATTGAAATGGTAAAGGATTTTATTACATACGTTTCCACGAACAAAATACGCGCAAAAAACATTACCTCTCCTTACAGTCGGGTAAAAAGGCGAAAGATTTATGCGTTATGAAAGGAAACCAGAGTAAAACGTAAATTTACATTGCAGTTTTATTATTCATAGCGATGTTACTTCATTTTAAATGAAATCTAAACAATTATTTTGCAGCACACTTAGTTCCGTGACAGAATCATAGTTTACAATAAATCAGTGGCCAATCTTATTTCCAGCCGTGTTCTATATGTATCAAAGGGCCATTGAATGTACGAACAATTTAGCGGAAATCAGCAATGCTCAATAATAATTCTAATCGTAAGTGGAACTCTGTATGTATAGAAGTAACAATCAAGACATTCAACAATTATTAGTACCTAATGTGAATACCCAGTGCCTAATACGAGAATTGCACTATTAATAGATTACCGATGTTATAAATAGTAAGTACATACATTAATAAGAACAATTACAGTTATACAATTGAGACAGTTATTCGAATGTTTCAATATGAAAAAGAATACTTAGATACGTAAAATACTTTACGGGCAATAATTAATTATCGTCCGACGCACAGATTACCGAATACTTATTAGTTTTTATTATGCAGAGCGGGGTCGGGGCTACCGCCCGCATGGGATCCGAATGACTCTTCATATTGTAAAGTTATACCGTTATACGATGACACAGCTCGTATACCTTTTACGTAGGAGTTAGAGTTGAAAATGCCTTGACTCATCTACCTTCGGTATGTAGCATTAAGCAAGGGTAATTGTTACATCCTTTCATCGTGAGGACCCTAAGAAAGAGTTTTAATTTAGCAATTGATTTTTTAATGCCATTATGATGAATTAGGCGCGGAGTTTATTAAAATTGCAGTTCTTAAACCTGCTGGAGTAAAAAGCGAATGGTGAACATCTATGCCAAATTTTGATCAGCAAATGATGGAGATTTAAGCAACTCTGCTGGTGGAAATGATGAGCAAATTTTGTTACAATAGGTATTATTAAAGAAAATGGAAACAAAAGCTCCGCGCTCATTACTAATGAAAGTTTTCGATACGCTTTGATTAAATCAATAGAAGCTTTTAGGCTAACATTTTGTGAAACATTTCTAACGAATTCGACGAGTAGTGCGGTATTGACGGAACATTCGATTATTTCAAGCCGTATTTGCCCTGTTGCTTTGACGTTGGATTAAAAAAAACACGGCGAGTATTTCGAGAGCTCACAAAAAAGATTTCTCGAATGGAAACTATCACTTTGATACAAAAACCCAAACGTTAGTTTAACTCCGTAAAATTAAGCTCAAAATGAAAAGAAACATTAAGGATCCATAAAACGATTTATTAAATAACGTCACACTGATTTTAAGAGAAAGTTCCTGTATTCGTCTAGTTAATACACGATATACAGTAGTTACGACTCGGAATTTTTCAAGACAAGAGTGAATGGACATTTTTACATTCTACCGTCATAGACATACGTGTACAATTTTGAAATGTAGACATATTTTTAATACAAACGCTTTGTCTTTGGCTAGATTAACTTGAATAATTAAATTTTAATAAGAATGGAATTGTTATTTAAGTTATATTAAAAATAATCGTTTATAATAAATTAAAAATATACCGTTTGACGTAAAACGAAAGGTTACATTTGTACATACTAAAAACCTTTAATTGAGCCGCCGTTAACCGTACAAAACAGACTGATAGTTAAACACAGTAATTCCAATCGGTGCAAAGAGATAAAGTTGGATCTACCTTCGTTTAAATAATCCCATTTTATATTACGTTTTACGGCGTCCACGTGGTGGTTTAAATAAACACTGAATAGCCAACCACACTTACTGTTCTATTTAGTCTGTACCACATGTGAGACTTAATCTTATACATTATATAGGTAGTACACATGAGTGTTAATCTTTAAAACATCAATGTTACTCATTCTCCAATGTTGTTCAAAATGTCAATCCCCGGGGTTTCCACGGCATTCTGCTAATACTCCAATACACTAGAGTTTTTCAAAGTGGGCGTCGCAAACTCTAAGAAATTCGCTAATTGATTAGGGTGGTTGCGTTACGATTTATGTTAACACTAGATGTGTCCGCGGCTTCGGTAACGTAGAAATCAGTGTGTCACAAAGTTTTTCCCGCCTAAATACCGATCCCGCGAGAATTCTAGGATACAAAGTCCTACTAATTCTAGTTATTCCCGTGTAAATCCCGATCCCTCGGGAACTCCGGGATAAAAAGTAGCCTATGTGTTGTTCTGGGTCTTCAGCTACCTATATACCAAATTTCATCGTAATCGGTTCAGTAGTATTTGCGTGAAAGAGTAACAAAC
>DWGJ01004196.1:0-12043 GCA_018246895.1 Aspitha aspitha aspitha | reverse complement strand
CTAAGGTGTGCAGGTTCCCTCACGATGTTTTCCTTCACCGTTATAGCAAGTGATATTTAAATGTTAGTTATAAAACGCACGTCTCTCAATGACCCTCACGATAAGACTAACCTTTCGTGTTCTAGCATTTTCCTCGTGAGACTCTCTTTTTTCTTGTCTCTTCTTAGCGTCATATTCTTCTCCAGGTCGGCGCGTTCCTGCTGGTGTCGCAGCGTGAGCGCGCCGATTTCGGAATCCGGTCTGCGTTTCTTCACCTGCATCTCCTGCTGGAATCTGTTTGTGAGCCTCTCCAGCTCTCTCTCCCACTCATCCTGGGGAAGGACATAAAATGTAATATTTCTACAAACGAATACAAAAATAATGGAAATAAGACTTAGAAGATGTTAACGCTCATAGATGTTATTATAGTTATATACATTTTTGTAAAATGATACTGGAATTGTATGAGTTTAGTTATCTGCTAATTTTATTTACTCTAAATAAGGTGACAATATTTCGTAAAAACTAATTATTTAGAAACATCATTAAAATCACCTGAATTTCTTCACGTATCCTCTTGTTCTCTTCTTCGCGGTGTTTCGAGAATTTTCTGTAGAGATCATCCTCTTCTTGTCTATGTTTCATCTCCAATTTTGTTTGCTCATCTCGATCCTGAGAACAATGGATGTTTCTAGTTAAACGTACCAAGCAATGTATTGAGTTTTGCATGTAATTGTTTAGAAATTTTGCTTGTCATTAATAAGTTTAATTATCTAATTCAAAGCGGTATTAAATGCATTGGCACTCGAAGTCATTTCTGGATTTGGATTTAAATCTCTCCTTAAATCCCTTAGAGCGTTGTATCTCACGGTTTTCACTACAATTCTCTTCATACCGAATGTATAAATGCTGTGTAGTTACTAGGCTAAACATTGACAATTATCAGATTGTAGATCCCGCAATAGGATGGTATTAGAAATATAAAAAAACGATGTGCATTTATTTTGTAGTACAAATATGCACTGTGCTCATAATGAGCACAATATTCACACTAACCATTAAGTGTTAGATAATGAATATTGGTTCAGTATTTAAAATAATTGAGTATTTAAAAGAGACTACAAATTTTTATAAAAATTAATAGGTAGATCATTTCGAGTCCTACTCATTATAATTAAAGGGAAAAGTACTCAATATATAAACATCGTGCTTATATAGTTTCTCGACTGTGCATGGTACATACGAAGACGAAGACAAAGACAAAGACCAAGACGAAGAGAGCTTATTTACAAGACCGCATTATACATATACATATTACCTACGCTTAAACGTCACAAAGCTACCGTACATCGCAAAACAATGACAGAACGGGAAGTCGATGAATTTAACGAGACAATAAACGAACTAATCACCTCAACACCTGTCCACGGAAAGTGTCGCCCCCTCGCGTCGGGTCGAAGAAAGTGAAACGGTTCGTTCACCTGCACGCGCAACCGGTCGCAGCGCGGATTCCGATTAGATAGACGTAACGCGGGCCGTCTGTTCAGCCGCCTTTAGGGTCGTTCCACATCTGATGGAATATGCGTCGAACAGACGCAGTATACTCGACGCACTAACGCATCATCGGTTAGGTGTGAACGGTTGAATATTTTATTATTTGTCTGCTCTGACGTTACGCGATCGTGACGCGACGCATATTCCGTCGGATGTGGGACGACCCTTAGCCGTTTCATTGAGAACCCGCGCTCCGCGAGCATGGAATGTGTATGCGACGTAACATGTTACATGTAACTAACATGTTTTAATTTGTATTTATAATATGTTTATCGCCGCGCACTCTGTGTAGGCGGTGACGCGATATTGCACGCACAACGCGATAAACAATCAAAGTGGGCCACGCCGTGCTACGTAACAGGCTTGATTGAATGTGCATTGAAAATACTCGCCATAACCATGGATTGTATTAGCGCGGATTGTTCTGTTAACCAATTCATGTGAGCGTTAGGTGTATAAATATGAATTGAAACTCAATGACTCAGTCGCAATAAAACTATAAGCAATAAACACTAAGTAGATATAAACTTGGAGAAGAATAAGTCATATTATTACAATGATTATATTCTTCAAGCGTATTTTTATCTATGTGAGGGTCGACCCGTCGACGAATTTTGTTTTTGTTCAACTTTAATCGTGCACGCTGATAACGGTGAATATTATCGTCAGTTGCGAGGCAGGCGCTCGCCGACCGGCCGCGTACGAATCCGTAATTAACATTGTGAAAATGTTCAAACTAGTTAGAGGAGTGCGGCGATTGAGTGTCCAGGGCCGACGCTACAGCTCCGCCACGATAATAGGCAGTGAGCTGAACCGAAATGACCCCTACTACATAGAGAATAAGACGCAAATGGACGAACTGGTCGACAAGCTTCGTTCGAAAACAAATGAGGCTATTAAAGGTGGGCCCGAAGACGCGATTAAGAGGCACACGGGGCGAGGCAAATTGCTCGTGAGAGAACGGATCAACCGATTGTTGGACGAGGGCGCCGATCTGTTGGAGTTGAGTACGTTAGCCGCGACCGATATGTACAAGGGCCAGGTTCCGAGCGCCGGTATCGTCACAGCTATCGGTAAAGTTCAAGGTCGCGATTGCATGATCGTAGCGAACGACGCCACGGTTAAAGGTGGCACGTACTTTCCTATGACCGTCAAGAAGCATTTGCGTGCGCAAGAGATCGCCCAGGAGTGCCGGCTTCCGTGCATCTATCTCGTCGACTCCGGCGGCGCGCATCTACCGGACCAAGCGGACGTGTTCCCCGACAGGGAACACTTCGGCCGGATATTCTACAATCAGGCGAACATGTCGTCGCAGGGGATACCGCAAATATCGGTCGTGATGGGTTCGTGCACAGCCGGCGGTGCTTACATACCGAGTATGTCGGACGAGAGCATCATAATCAAGAACCAAGGGACGATATTTTTAGCGGGCCCGCCATTAGTGAAAGCCGCGACGGGTGAATCTGTTTCCGCTGAAGATTTGGGCGGCGCGGATTTACATTGCCGACAGTCCGGGGTCACGGACCATTACGCTCTGGACGACGAACATGCTTTGCATTTAGCTCGCAACGTCGTCGCTAACTTGAACTGGAATAACGAAAAGGCAGCAAGAGCATATTCTGCCGAAGTTGATGATCCCGTTCACGATATTGAAGATTTGCATGGGATCGTCGGAGCGAATATACAGAGACCGTTCGACATTCGCGAAGTCGTCGCTCGGGTCGTAGATGGAAGTCGATTCCACGAATTTAAACAACTATACGGCGAGACGCTAGTATGCGGATTTGCATCTATTTATGGCCACCCAGTTGGAGTTATAGGAAATAATGGCGTACTGCATTCCGAGAGCGCTTTGAAGGGATCACATTTCATTCAGCTCTGTGCGGCGCGCAAAATTCCATTATTATTCCTTCAGAATATAACAGGGTTTATGGTCGGCAGGGACGCAGAGGCGGGCGGTATCGCTAAGAATGGCGCGAAAATGGTTACGGCAGTCAGTTGTTTTAAGGGGCCGAAAATAACAATTGTGGTCGGCGGTAGTTTTGGTGCTGGGAACTATGGAATGTGCGGTCGCGCGTATTCTCCCAGTTTCTTGTATATGTGGCCAAACGCTAGGATATCGGTGATGGGGGGGCCTCAAGCTGCTACCGTGCTATCGTTGGTAGCTAAGGAGAAAGCAGAGAGGGAAGGAAAACCTTGGACGGAGGAAAACGAAAGACAAGTGCGCGCGCCACTCGAAGACTCGTTTGAGAAACAGGGCGTTCCGTATTACAGCACGGCGAGGCTATGGGACGACGGTATTGTTGCTCCGAAGAACACAAGGAAAGTTATCGGATTAAGTCTATCGGCTGCATTGAATGCTCCATTCAGGGACAGTAAGTTCGGTGTGTTCAGAATGTAGGTGTAGAATGTATAATTGTGATAACAAGTGTAAATCGTATGACGTTAATTGTTGCTCGTGTGGTCACGATTTGTTTGTGATTAAGATTTATCTTATCTCCGATAAGAGTGTTACTAACACAGTTTTGATTTGAATTTCGAAGTGAATTGTTTTTAAATTTCGAAGTGAAACTTCTTCGCCGATAGAAGTTTCTCGACATTAGCGAAAATTTAGGTACGTAGTACGGGAATTGACAGACCATAGAACATTAATATATCTTTACTATATTATTGGACAGTAAAAATAATGATTCATCTACACACAGTAAAAAGTCTCGGATCATAATCCACGCACGATTTCTATTCCAACAACGTTTTTAAGCAGGGAAATAAGTTTTGATTTTGTACCAACCCAAAAATAAAATGATTACTTATAATATGTAAGAAATAAATCCGAATTACGATGATAATTTTATAATTATTAACACCGTCGTAATGCTATGCACGATTTATTAAATAAAAATCTGTTTTAATATTTCTTATCGCGTTTTTATCGCTTCGACATTGATAAATTACACCAGCACATTATTAAAAATATTACGTCACTTGTACAGCGGATGTTAAATATTTTATAAAAGTATCGACCTCCGATATAATTAAATGAGAATTACTGCATGAATCGTCCAATTAAAAATGGATCTAACAATCAAGTTTCAAAGAGAAGTGAATACAATGGCGCGATAAAAACTGTATCGGTCAGGTACCTATATTAATATGCAAATGATCTGTGGAGTATTCGCGTCACTGCAACTCAGTTGTACACAAAGCACAACACGTACCTAGTATAACTATTGCATATAATTACAGCGTTTATCGGGAGTTATGAAGTGAATTAATGTCTATAACCTTAGGTGTGTGTTTAGGGTGAGAGGTCTATCGAGACATTTATTTACGCACATATTTGTAATGAGAATTCGGAATGTTGTTGAAATGGATAATTTATAATTATAATTTTTCAACAAACAAGGACAAAGCGATTATAGTAATAGCGAGTATAGTAATATGGAGCGGGTGGACTTCCCCTATTTGATCGAGGTAGAAGTGTGTACGTACACATTAGAAACTAGACAGGTAACGCGGCGAAGATGGAACGCCCGCGGCACGTTCGTCACATCATAAATGATCCGTTTCGTACGTCTTCATACGCTATTTCACGCTTTCCACCCGCCACGGTGGCCGCGCGCCGGCTCCATGTTTTTCTAAATGGAATTCCTCACAAGAAATCCTATCTGTTGTGGCCATTAACAGACTTAATTGCCGATTTGTATGCGAAATGCACGGCGCTGGCCCGCTTTTGAGAAGCACACGTATTTGCAGATGCGTGTACTAACAATATTCAATACGTCGACCTCAACAATGGGTAATTAATGTTAAGATACAACAACAATTTTACGTGTTAAACATGTGAATGGAGAAGTTAAATAAAAGTAGCAATATAACTTTATTTAAACATATGTATTTGTATTATTTTGACTTTTTCCCGTTTCCACTATAAACTTCTTAATATAATTTTGTATTCGTGTGTTTATTTATAACCTAATTATACGCACGCAATAAACATTTAATGCTATACTATTTACCTACTGTATAATCAATCGGATTTAAAATGGTTAGGTGGGAGAAATAAGATTTTATAAAAGACTATTAATTTATTATCGACTAAAAATAAGCTTACGTAGCCATTTTTCCTAATCGTCAAGAGATGGCGCTAGTTACCACAAAGTTTTCTTCACTAGGCAAAGTGTGTACTATGGTGAGCATATACCTAACTGATAAAGATATACATACTGAATATATACATATTATATACCCAAACACAGGACAATGTTTGTCCTGAGCGGAAATCGAACCTACGACCTTCGCTTTAAAATGTAACATTTGAATTGGAATTTGAATATGCCGTCGTGCCTGATTATAAATTTAAAAATCTAATCGAATTCTAAGTTATCATAATTGCTTTCTCTCGATATAATTAGTTTTCCAACAACCGGATTGCTGTCGGCCGGGTTCTTACGCAAGCAATTTCTTCAAATTGATAATGTATTGGTAAACTTAATACATAATATATTTGATGACCCAGTGTGATGCTTCTCACAATAAATAGTATTCGTTAGTGCGAGATCAAAATTCAAGTTGAACGAACTTACGAACGAAGTTACATAAGTATTTGATTCTGTGACGCCATTATCAAATATCGTTTAAAATCAGCGGCATATTTACGTAAGAATTATTGGCTCAACCGGCCCTAAATTAGGAATTATAGTTTCATAGGAAATAGTTTCATAATTCAAGCAATTCCATTTAATTTTACATTGCAAATATATTTTACAGGGTACGAGTAAAACGTTTGCTGCACGGTATTATACGGCGGTTTGAAAGTAAGGGCGTTGGAATGTCATAAGAAATTTGGCATAAAACAACTGTTTCAAATCGCCATTTAATACCACGTAGCATAGCTTCAAATGTTACAGTATATTTATTTGGAAACTAGCGGCCCGTCCCGGCATTGCACGGGTATAAAACAGTATTTCTCCACTATTAAATGGATGTAGGAGCTTAAAAAATTGAGTAACTTCTCCCGTTTTCCCAACATGGGAAATGTTCACTGCTCTGCTCCTATTGATTGTAGCGTGATGAAAAGTATACTATAACCAGCTCAGGAGTATGAAAAATAATTGTAATATTAATGTTTCGTTAAAATCCGTCGAGTAGTTTTTGTTTCTATAACGGTTATACAGACAAACAGACAGACAGACAAAAATTTTACAGATTACATTTTTGGCATCAGTATCGATCCCTAATCACCCACTGATAGTTATTTCGGAAATATATTTCATATACAGAATTGACCTCTCTACAGATTTATTATAAGTTTAAAAGATGTAAGTAACGTTGTTATTATTAGAAGCAATCAATATCTCGTAGGCAAAGTGTCGTGCCCGATCCATACCGATGTGGTTCGCGGGAGCTGTTAACCCGATAACGCGCGTGCATAGTCTCCGTGCCACGTGGGTGCGGTTTAATTGCCCCCTAAATGCCAACTTGCATTCATCTCGAATAGGACTACCACCGATAACTTAATGCAAAAATTAATTTAATTAATGCAAATTATTAATGCAAATATTTTGTCATCTTTTATTAATAAACAGTATTTATATAGAACGCTAAATTGCCGGAAGTTACGCTTATACTACACTAATATTACACAGAGGTGTTTGTTGTTTGTTTGTAGGCTGTAATCTATATAACTAAGGAGCCGATAAGAAAAACAATTTAACTAATAGATAGATAAATTATTTATAATCGACATACGCTATTTTCTATTACTATCGCTTCTATTAGACATCGGTAGTGGATGTCCACTTATGATTGCTGCTTGCGTTTGATACGCATTACAAATTAAAAAAAGATAAGTGACAGCCCTGCGACGAGGAGCAAGGTGTGGGCGAAATCGGTAATCCAAGCGAACGATACGTTACTCGTATCGTAATATATATCGATACGCTGACTGATTGCATACGGGTAAGAACACAAAAACAACGGGTAAAAACAAAAGACAACAACACTTAATACTGTAGTCATATTTGGTACATTTTAAAAGTGGCATAGCTGCTGTTTCTAAGGTGACGCCGTTGTTATTAAACAGTTTATATTTCGTCCGTCTTTTGTATAAGAGTCGACAATTTTAGTCATCAGCTACTTTAATACTACACTACACACTTACATTCAACTAATTTTACTAATTCCTTTAACAGTTTTATTCGCGCAGACTGACTAAATTAACTATTAGGAGGCATTGGAAATGGCGTCACTTGGCCATTCGTGACTGCTGCCTGTTCGTTTGTTACTTAATTTTTTAAGGTAATGCTCAAAATTATTACATTATAAAGTATTAAAGTACCTATTACAAAGTAAATATTGTCCCACCAAAAACATAACTGTGTAAGAATTTCAAGTTCGTTACAAAAAACTTGCAAGTACTTGAATAACGGCTTCGCTAATAAAATAACTAAGATCTAATTGGATACAAAGATGTATTTAATTACCTTCAATAATAGCTCAAATTAATTTATAAAAAAAGATCTTCCATTATTTAAAAAGCATGTGACATTGATTGCTACTCCACAGATAAAGTATTAACCAAACGAGCGTGACATTAGCAATGCTAGAATCGACATTTAAAAGTCGTAATTTTCTATTCTTATTCTTAATTTTCATCAACACTGGCCACTTGCATTCAGAACGTTTTCTTTTAAATATCTATGACTTTATCGCTACATATTTTATTATAGAACTAAAATACCAGTTCAACTTGTTTTAAGAGACAAGCAAACAGTAAAATATCGTTTGAATTTCGTACAGTTTTGACCTTTAGCCCAACGAAAATCGTTGAAACGAATAGCAACTTTCTGGTTTAATACACCATTTGTGTAGACATGTTGTTATCTAATGGTTAGTAGGTTCTACATTCCGGTTGTCGCAATATTACTTGGAAATACATTGGAATTATTATATGATTATGTCTGTTACGTCGGCGGTAGTAAATAGTATCGAATGTTGACATAACTGTCATAACGAATGGATTCCTTATGTGGTGGTATTGCGGAATGTTATTTAACAATGTACACTAGCTGTACCTTGCGGTGTTATCCGCATAAATCCCGATCCCATGGTTATTTCAGGATAAAGAGTAGCGTATATGTTGCGCTATAACCTCATCTGTCTTCTAGTGAAAGTTTCATTAAAATCTGTTAGTCATCCCAAAGATTAGCTCTAACAGACAACAATTTTAAATAAGTTTTTATCATCTTATATAGTGTTAATACGTCTTGTTGTTCGTTTTAAATTAAACTCTACAAATTAATCTAAAATTATAATTACAGTTACTAGAAAGATATCTTACTATTAGCGTTACGAGTGTTCCAGTTAGCGAGAGTTGCGTTATTAACATTGAAATTTTGCATTTCATTTTGTAATTTCAAATAACCACTACCCCGCAGAGCGTGTCTAAAATATACATACAGGTATGTATCATCCATACATGATAGCTGCAGATAATGCCTTTGATGGAACATTTTAAATTATCATCATATTTCGTTGCTTCATTCTTTTATATATTTATATTTACTGGCTTTTGCAAACCAATAAATGCATCAACAGGACGAATTTTTATAAAACATATTACCTACTCATTTCCCTGACTGGTGATATATCCAAAATTTTGCAGTCAAGATGAGACCACGAGGCCAAGAATGTTAGGTTCATTCAATCTTTATACTACTATTTTTCCGTTTAGGAGGGGAATATCCACAGTACAGCAGTCAAGGTCATTGACCGCCAGCAAGACGCCATGATCACATAATCGGCCCGCACATGAGGTTCCCATTGCAAACGGTTGCACAATCGGACATCGGACAACGATCAACGCTTAATTAGTAACTCTCTCCGAGTGAACGGACCGCCAGTCTGCCAATAAAAATAAAATATGAACGCTCATCACTCTCTAGGACCAATAAAAATAAAATATGAACACTCATCACTCTCTAGGGCTTACGTTACGTAGTTCAATAAGATAGTAAGCAAATATAGTAGTCTTGTGTTGTATTTTACTGACCTTTTAGTCTATGGTTAGAGGTTGAACTGTCCCAATTATTGCTGTCAATTGTCAATGTGAATGTGAAAGTGATATCAAACGATTTTTACTGGAAGTATTCAAACTTTTAATTAGTCAACATACAATAAAGGGGTTTATTTTTAAAATCTCATTTAGTGGCGACCCTAATTGCTTCATATTCTAAGTAGTAATAATATTATATTACTGTAGCTATTGGTGATGGTAATAATAATCTTATAATGTACATATCGCTGCTTTTCATGAATACTCGCACAATCCAAAATCCACATTTTACAGGGTTGCCATTCGAAAATTAAACAAAATAAATCAATATTTTAAACGACATTTATGCGCGCCATTATGCCCGTTTTTCCGTTATGAATGTCTTACTGAGTATGAAATAAGGAATATTTTGGATTTACTTGTGTTATAAACTGGTATTTCGAAAATTTTGATTTGTGCGAGTATTCATGAAAAGCAGCGATATATTAAAACTTTAATTGGGTTTTACTAGAAACTATAGACGTACTTATAGTAGAGTCCGAGGAAGCGTGGCAGATTCATTGTTGTCTCTGGTATCAGCTGTGCAAACCATAGACAACGCTCGCAATTTGATGGCATTGTTTTAACATACTGAATTATTTACTTTAGAATGTATTTGCATTTGAAAATTTGGGTCCACGAGTAACACATCAGATATTTAAGTATAAATATAAGATATGTGTAAATCTATCGAATGAAAAACCCATGTTTTATTTTATGAATCAATTTGGAGCTAAATTTTTTTTAGCTGAATCACGATGATTGCACGAGATTCTATTTTGTTTGTGTTTAAAAAATCAAAAACAAAACCACTGATTTTGTCAAACTGTTATATATTTCGGACGTGCAAAAAATATAACAAAATCGATATATTTTGAGAATATTTATCCACTTATTCTTTATTTTTATAAATTATTTTAACGGCTTAATTATTATAACATAAAATAAGTCATAATTCTTAATATTATTCTTATTATAATTGCCCTCTATCAAGATTGTTACAAAAAAAATCGTTTATAAAAATGCTTTTGTTATAATAACAACAAGCTCGTTTGGTATATAAGTTTTATTCTAATATATAAGTTTTCACACTATGAGAAATAATATAGACAGGTAAGACAATATTAAAAAGGTTATCTTACCCGCACAGGTTAGAAGTCGAGGCGCTTTTTATTTAAGCGTTATTTTGTAAGATGAGATAACCCAAAGGGAGTAATAGGTCGCAACAACAATGAGACATATTAAACTGAGCGTATATTTGTAAGTTTTGACGAAATGTAAGAAGTAGCACATACAATATTAGCCTGTCCTTGAACATCGTGACTGCGCAGAAAGATGGTGGAAATGTAAAACATTGTTCATAACTAAATGCTAATGAAATCCGTCTCGCAATTTTAAATTACGAACAAAGCGGCTTACAAGACTGTTTCTTACAGTATTTAGTTTTTTATTCATATACTGAATAAAGTATACATTTCTTGAGTAGTAGCGGTGCCCGCGACTTCGTCCGCGTTTGAATTTAATATAAACTGTAATAATGGATATAAAAGTTATACCAGGCACAGCTATCTGCCAATGAAAGTCCCGTCAAAATCGGTACAGTCGTTTCCGAGATCTATACGAATATTATAAAGCTGAAGAGTTTGTTTGGTTGAACGCGCTAATCTCAGAAACTAGTGGTTCGAATTTAAAAAATATTCTTTTGTTGAATAGTCCATTTATTGAGGAAGGCTATAGGCTATATAACATCACGCTATGACTATTAGCAGTGGAGCAGCAATAACAAGTGTTGCAAAAACAGGAAAACATTGATTTTCACGCTAGCGAAGCTGCGGGCACAGCTAGTTTTATATAATTCTAAAATAAAAGTAGCAATATTCACTGTCTAATGTTATAAATTCATAGCTAAAATCCGCGGGCAGTCTAAAAATAAGGTACTTTTAACCTGTTAGTTAAAAAAAAAAAATATTTTCTTCACGTTTTTAGGTCGGGTCGTAATCTGAATTGACTTCTCTTTAACTATTTTACCACAGATTATAGGAACCTTGATACGTTGTTGATGTAACTTTAGCGTTAGCCCACGTGCCATTAGTATTCAAAGTGAGTTACCGCCGCGATGCCACATATTGGGAAACTGATCTCGACTCAATGAAATCGAACGTTTCAAATACCTTGACTTGACATGACTATGTTGTTTAATTGAAAAATAACAGCAACAACAATTCAGCCTAATGTATGAGCATCTTTTTAGTTTCTGTTGTACATTTTTTTGCTATTTCTTATATATATATATATATATAAACCGGCCAAGTGCGAGTCGGACTCGCGCACGAAGGGTTCCGTACTATCATAATATGTAATGATAATAATATAAGGTAATATACAAGTAAATATTCTGTGAAAATTTGAAGCGTC
>DWGJ01004195.1:0-12043 GCA_018246895.1 Aspitha aspitha aspitha | reverse complement strand
TTTTGAGCCGCCCCCGCCCCCGCCCGCCGCCGCCCGCTCCCGCCCGTCCCGCGCAGAAACGCTTCCGTTTTGTTAGGAAAAATTTGCACTTACAATACAATTTTTATTGTTTTTGTAAATGTGATGATCATTTAATTAGTTTTGTAATGTAACTAAAATGGAAATGCAAGTAACAGTGGCTTTGGATCAGTACCTAACTTATCATCAACGCCTCACAGCAAGGTGTGTACTGACACAGGATGATGATGATGAGGTCTTTCGCCTTGCACCGCAATTTTGCCTGATGTCAAACGATGATCCCTGTCCCGGAACCTACACACACACAAATGTTGGTAACTTTTGTTGGAAACTATGAATATGAATACCTTTGATGATTGATTTGACATCCCATCTGCCTCACTACTTTAAACTAAACTAAGGATTCTCGTATGTAAATACCGTTAGTCGACTAATATATAGATATGTGGTATATCACTATAATGGACAGATCCTAAATGCTGGAACCTCTATAGCGTATAATGTCGGATTTTCAAGTGATCGATGAAATATGCCAGAAATGTTTTTAATAATGTATAGGATTCAGTCTGTTCAGTGCTTTTAATATTGCCATGAAATGATTTTCCTTCAAGATTTGACTTAAAATGTTGTAATAAAACTCAAAGATAAATTGCACAAGTACTCTCCGAGGTCCCGTGCGATATGACAACACATAAATAGAGCAATATAGTTGAAAGCTTTCAGGGCAGTGTTCGGTAAACAATGAGACGCGGCGTCGCGGCTCTGCGCTCAATATTTATGTCTCCTTATTTCTGCGCGTACTCGAGAAGATACGATCTAAGGCGTACATCGAAAGTTAACAGATTTACGAGAAGCCGCAGCGCGCGGCGCCTACGAATGTTCGTTTTAAAGTAAAATTCTTGATTTTGGAGTAAACATAAAAAATTTCACTCGTCCGTTGGTCGCGGGGCACGTGACCGGCTTGCCGACCACGTCGGTGACAGTGGAGTGTTGTGTTTAGAAAGTTCACGAGATAACGAGCAGCTCGCGACTGATAGCCAGAATAGTGGTTCTAATATCTAGCTCTTGATAAAGACAAGTGACGTTAATACTCGCAGGCGACTGCCGTTCGGCCGGGCTTGGTGCTGTCTGCCTCGGACAATCATGTTCGCTGTTATGGGCACGAATACTTGTCATATATGTTGCATATGTTCACTTTATATAAATACATATAATACTTTATTATCTGTCCGGTTGTCATACGCACGGCTTGGCGTGCTTGGGATCAGAAAACGCGTGCGAGCTCTACGGACATTATTATTATTTATGACACCTAGAATAAGTACACTATGTCCGATCACCCGTTACTTATTCTCTTGAGATTCTAATCTCCATCTCCATCATCCATATGATCTCCGAAAGTCCTTGTCCATATGTCCATGGAAGGAGAGCTTAAATCGACTCAGTCATTTCAAAGATTATGCTGTACAAACACACAGACACATATTTGTTAAGCACGTGTTAAAAGTTTGCAACGCGCCAAGTAGGTAGGTATCATATAAGCTTAAGAACTGTATTTCGAAATCGCAAACAGACACCACTATTTTATTTACATGTACTTCTATATGCTACACTACATAAACACTAGTCTAACACGATCGGGAAAATTATGTAAATAAATTCAAGATGTTTATCGGGCTCCTACCTTAGCAACATTACCAGCAGTAATGTTGGTAATCTTACTATCTCACCTAACACTAGCAATTCTACTATTTTCCAATTTAGATAAATTGATAACTGATTAATATGTAAGTAAGGTTATATATGCTTTATTACATTGTCCATAGGGAGAACCAATGCCCTACTTAAAGCCTAGAGGTATTCTTTACCAGTCATGTCAGGCTGACGATGAGAAGATATGGCAGACGACAATAAACAGATAAAATTAAGAGCACGAATAATATACGAGTAGCTTTAGAACAACACGACGATCCCTAGTACAGGCTCGTTAAGTGAACGATTTAGAAGCAGGCGGCGGCCGCCGCAGCCTCACCTTGGGAGGCTCGTGTCGCAAAGCTTGCGTAAAGTCATTAGAAGAGGATAATTGTCGCACGGAGCACGCACATTCGGCTCTCGTCACCAGCCGGGGCCGTCCCGGGAGCCCGGTGATGCGCTCATAGTCTCGGATTAGTCTAATATAGCGGCAATTGTTATTACAACTGACTTCACAAACCTCAACCTCGGTCCCGATGAAACGTTCGAGCATTGGTCTGTACGTAACGCGACAAACGCTCGCGCTGTCGTGGTAAACACTCGTTTACTTTCACTAAACATCTAGTGCATTTCAATAAGCCTTCGGTGACATTTATATTAGACAGGCTACAACATATAAACTTATGTTAAAGACTTCCCTACAGGTGAGAAGCGTCTGTGGCCCTGGCGCGGGTGGAAGCTGAATGTTCTTTAGACCAATGTCCTGCAACAATCGACATTAGCGGAAAATTTACTCGAACGTTTCAGTAGTCTCATTTGTTACTGGTACACAACAATCATTAGGCCTCGTCACAGGCCTTAAAAGTGGTTTAAAATCATTGCATATACGATTTGGCCGCTAACCACATCTCTGTCAGTATGCACTAGAGCGGCGAGGAGTATCCCTCCCGCAGCCACAAAGACCCGTGCCCGTCAGTGAAATATGAAAACGTAGCAATCAATGATTCTACACCTAATTAAGTGTTCGTGAAATGTCATAAAAACTATATGCATTATAGTAACAATGTTGTTTTCAACTTTCAGTTGGTCGTGGCCGTGATGGCGAGCGGGCTGGCCGCCGCCACCCCGCGCAGGCACTACAAGCGAGACGGTAACCACTCGTTCTCTCACCTGGACACTAGCTCCACTTTCTACTACAAAGCACAACTATTTTAAATGACTACTGCTAACGATTCAGAAATTGTTGTTAAAGGCCTTGTTACGCATGATGTATACGTTACGATATAAGATATGTGTAGGTGTGTGTAACAAACATTTTGTGATTGATTCAAGCTAAGATGAATAATACTAGGATATATCAGACCGAGCAACATTAACCTAATGTCAAATTTAAACACAACCAGCTCCGTCTAGTATTCACAGCTACATTTAGCCTAACAAATATTTTGTACAAAAAAGTATCTATAGTTTATTTATAACGTAACATATCTATGTTATATTAAATAAGTATGTATTCTCAAGATATACTAAAAGCTTTTTACACTTCTGTGGTAATACCATATGGTTTGCTAAGTGGAACAAAATGATATGAAGTAGAAAATGTAAAGTAAATAGCTGCGTGTTACGTGTTTTATATGTCTGTCTGGAAGTACTGTCGCTGCTCCAGCCGCTCTAGTCATTCGCAAGCGTTGTGTATCTGTGTCCACATTCATATGCACACATTACAGTCAGCCTGCGCTCACCATACAAGTAGATAAACTCCACATAACGTTACTTAGTGTTTGTGAAGTAATTTTGGACATTATTTTCTTTACATAAATTTAAGGCCGCTAACAATATAGCTTTAAGGATTTAGTTCAAGTTACGATATGTCGCAAAATCCTTTAAATATTTTCTCTCTCCGCTTACTCAGTGTGATTTAGAAATGTCGACAATATTAGGTACTCGGTAGCGACGGTGAAAGAACAGTCTGCATTGTGATAATCGAAGCACCTATACCTTTGTTCGCAGCTCCGCTGAGCTCGTCGTACCTGCCGCCGTCCGGCGGTCGGCCGTCCTCTTCCTACGGCGCCCCGTCCCGGCCGTCCGGCAGCTACGGCGCGCCCAGACCTTCCTCCGGCTACGGCGCTCCCAGGCCGTCTTCCAGCTACGGCGCTCCTAGGCCTTCTTCGAGCTACGGCGCCCCCGCACCTTCGAGCTCGTACGGAGCACCCGCGCCGTCTTCTAGCTATGGAGCCCCGCCGTCGTCGAGCTACGGCGCCCCGGCGTCTCGGCCCTCGTCGAGTTACGGAGCTCCTAAGCCTTCTAGCTCGTACGGCGCCCCCGCACGACCGCCCGCGACCAGCTACGGAGTGCCCACCGGACCCTCCTCCTCGTACAACGCCCCCAAACCGTCGAGCTCCTACGGTGCTCCTAAGCTGTCCAGTTCATACGGCGCCCCGTCTTCTGGCTCTTTCGGTGGTGGTGCTCCATCGAGTTCTTACGGTGCCCCTTCGAGCTCATATGGCGCTCCATCGTCTGGAAGCTCCTTTGGAGGTGGAGCTCCGTCGAGCTCATATGGAGCTCCTTCTAGCTCGTATGGCGCCCCATCGTCTGGAGGCTCCCACGGCGGTGCAGCCCCGTCTAGCTCATATGGAGCTCCTTCTAGCTCATACGGTGCCCCGTCATCTGGAGGTTCCCACGGCGGTTCAGCCCCGTCTAGCTCGTATGGCGCCCCATCGTCTGGAAGCTCCTTCGGCGGTGGAGCACCATCTAGCTCATATGGAGCTCCGGCCCCATCAACTTCGTACGGCACGCCTTCGTCCTCTTACGGAGCACCATCTTCCGGACACGGAAGCAGTGGCTTCGGGTCCAGCTTCAGCTCGGGTGGAAGCAGCGGTTTCGGAAGCTCGGGGCACGGTAGCAGCGGTTTCGGTAGCAGTGGATTCGGAAGCAGCGGTCCATCGACCAGTTACGGCACGCCGGCCGTTTCGGCTCCCTCCAGCAGCTACGGAGCTCCTTCCAGCTCTTACGGAGCTCCGGCGCCGTCTAGCAGTTACGGCGCACCGAGCGCCGGCGGTTCCAGTAGCTTCTCTTCCGGCCACGGCTCTGGCAGTTTCTCCTTCGGCGGGTCGGGTGGATATTCCTCGGGAGGCCACGGCTCCGGTGGATACTCATCGGGCGGCGCCGGTGGATACTCAGCGGGCGGCTCCGGCGGGTACTCCTCGGGCGGCTCCGGCGGGTACTCGTCGAGCGGTTCCGGCGGCTACTCGTCCGGCGGCGGCTCGGGCGGCTACTCCGGCGGCGTGCCGTCCACCATCGGCCAAAGCTACGACTCCAACGGTGGTTATGTGTATTAAAGCTCCCTGTTTAATACCATTTTACCACTGCAGCGGTTTCCATGTATTTAAAATAAGCGCGATGAATGCTCATGTTCTGTAAAGTAGTTACCGAGGTATAGAAAGATTCCATGAATACTGGCGCGTGCCCGCTGCCGGCCCGGCGCGGGCGGCGGCGGTAGCGCGACGGAACCCTCCAGAGTCTCTCTATGTATAGTCCCCTGTTCGCGGTCTCGCCGGCGCCTGTACGTTCGATGCTGAACGATTAGTAATATTATTAAATTATAATGAAAATGTACAAAATTAGTGTAAGTACAAAACAATTTTGTATAAATTAAAAATTTTGTAAATAATGGTTTTTCAGTGTTTTTCTTTACTTAAACGTTGTCCGATACAAACCTCTTCATAATGTGAACGTCCCAAGCACACGTCGCTCGGGTCTTTGCGCGTCTCGACGAAGACAATCTAAGTATTTGCACATTATGTATATTGTTTGTTACCTAGAGCTTACATATGCTAAAAAATATGTAAGATTTTCAACATTTATTCGTTACAAGATCAATCATCAATGTCGGCCCTTGCAAGCCGTAGGTCGTCGTCGGATACGATGTGACGAAAAAAATATATTTTTTCGGTTAGCGAAATTTTGAAAAGGTCTGTTTAATGGTAACTTAAATATGTTTACTGGATTTGGAAACGAAATTTTTGGACAATCTATTAAAATAGTGTTTTATTCTAAGGCACATACTAGAGGTACGAACCGAGTTAATCTCGATCAAGAAAAGTGGAACATAAAAACGAACTCGTGTGTTTTGATAAAGCTGTAATTGTGGCAGTGGGCAGCGCTGGGTCGCTGGCTCCCAGTGGCCGGGAACTGAACAAGACAGCTACACAACACAGTTGATGATGTTTCTCCACGTCAAAATCAATTATCTACTAACACGAGGAATATTTTAAAAGTATGACAAAGTTGTGTATTATTTTAAAGTCTTATCGAAATTTGCTTTTGTAGAAACTGCCAGTAAATTTTTTTATAAGGAAATATAGACGAATTGATAAAAGGTCATAACACAAACAAGTAAATATGGGGGACATGTAAGAAAAAACCGAGCCAACATACTATAAGTTTATTTACGTCGCAGAAGACACTGTAGAGTTCACAACATTACACATTTATACACGATTCAAATATTCAACAAGAACTAGGAATAAGTCAATACAAGTACATATAACTACTGGCTAACAGTGGAGCGGGCGCTGGGCGGGCGCTGCGGGCTTGGGTTCAGTGCCGGACACGGCCGCGTCCTAGCGCGGCGACTAAATAATAATAATAACGTTTTATTGCCCATGAGAAATACAAGTATTTGAAGTATTACTCCAATTTTGAAATTAATTCACTATAAAATTGGAATTTTAATAATCATCCAATTTATACTTCCAAATTACTTTTCCAATAACGCTGACAAAGTCAGTAATATTTTAATTTAACACGGCCAAAAGAAAATTAGTTTAGTATAAAATGTTGCCAGTAAATGGCATACGAGTAGAGTCGCTCAAACACGGCGCAGCGACCCGCCAGCGGCCGGGAACAACAACGACCCCTAGAGCTACCTTTAAAAATATCTGATATGTACCCAATACACTAACTCTAAACAATATGATATGTTTACGGTTACACTGGTCACAGAGACATGATATGTATCGTTAGAAATGTTGGCGCAGGCACGTGACCGCGTCACATTCACAATAAAACACTCGCAATACGATGTGCACCTAAAACGTACATTGTAAACACCTACGAGGACGACGGATCGACGCCGCCTCCGCGTATAACGACATACAAATTCGCAAAAGCCGACGCCTCCCAATATCAATAAGTCAATACTGATTTTACAAAGATATTTAAAACACCTCATAAATACATCTGTAACGTTAAAAGCGTTAAGTTTCAAAGTACACAGTTACACGAACAAAGTGAGAACAGTCGGGGAGCGGAGACACGCAGAGTTCACGGACCCACAGCCTACTGTATTTAATTTAAAAGAAGTTTCATTTGGTCGCGTCTGCGGAGGCCGGCCGGTGCGGGCAGCCACCGACAGTGCAGCGGTAATGATATTATCACTTTTAAAGATCAATTTCAAATGTGTCGCGGCATTATAAATGACAATCCGCCCGACCGATTTAATGATATCCGCCACACCTGTTGACTGATTGAAACATGCATCCAGACTACGTGTAATAGTAACCCGACATTCTACATATTCCCCGATAAGCTCCTCTGAACACTGGTATCATTACGATAATGTCACGTTACAACTTCAAAACGTGTATTGAAATTTAATTTAGTTACATTTTAATCGAAGAAATCTGCTCAAGATACAGCAATTATAAGTAACGTTTTATCAATTTTTTATTCGGACGATGAACAGATTTTCAAGATACCACACAACAATATAAGATCACAAGCTCGCCCCTCCCCGGTGCACTCTGGTCAACACACGTCCGCACTAACACTAGGGCTGTGCCGTGCCTCCATCGCCACTCGATCGCGAACTGCTAGTGCTTACAGCTTAAACCTCTCGTTTCTAATAAATGAACTATGGACAGCGCCTCCTACACGAATGATATCCACTAACTTGTATCTCAATACGCAATTCGTGACGCCTAATTGATTTCGTTAAAAATAATCATCAGATCTGTTGACGGCATACCGCCACGCTGCTCGAGGAAAATTTCATTATAATAATGATACATATATGTATATGTAGTAACATTTAATAACAGTGAATAAATTTTTCTACGGATATTATGTACATACAAATATTTCTTGTAGCAAGCGAAAAAATTATTCAACTTCCATCGAATAAAACAATGAATATATAGAACACTCAATATCAATAATAAAATAATTTGAATATTTTTCTTTAAATATCATATTTACAATATCTGTATACTTTATGTAAACAAAATAACTCGTAATATGTAATTAATAAAAATAATGAAATTCTTTATGTAAAATGTTAGTGATATTTCGTTTTAACGACATACTTAGGGTCGCAAGTGTGGCAGCGTGTCGTGGCGAGGTCCGCCGGTGCAGTCTCCTCCTCATCATTACAATAAGCACGAAACATTGTACGCGTGCTAAGTCTATACATTAATTGACTTAAATAAGGAATCCTCTTCAGTATATAATAAATATTTTTATATCGTTATTAGAATATTCTCTCTAACATCAAATATTAATTTCGCATATTGATATGTATGAGTCGCGTAGTAGATACTACATAGGTCACATATATTATAGTCGACTAGAAAATAAATTCTCTTAAGTCCATTAATTAGTACATCCACAGGAGTCGATCGGTCGCGCTCGGCTGATGACGGCCAGGCCAGAGCTAGGCCAGGGCCAGGCCGTCCGCGGGCACGCTCGGAGCTTCTCCACCAGCCCATCCCCGCAAGCGCGTCGAGCGCACTTAGAACGTCAATGTAAAATAAAATTCTCCTCGTGTTCTATTAAAGTCCTTCGACACGTGGCACACTGAATATTATTTGATTATTAACGGGCGTATGAAACGTGAACGTTCGTCGCTATATAGGTACAGATGGGACGGTGAAAGCCTCGATATACTCGTAAGCTACGGCCTACGTCGGTGCGGTATACAGGTTACAGTCTACAGAACTGTTAGGGAACATTGAGTACGAACGCTTCGTAAGCATATTGAGCATCATGTGACATACGACATGCGGAACACCTGTTGTCCAGCGCGTAGCGTCCGACGATCGAACCGCCGAGTACGGGGGTTGCACTCCTACCGAAACACGTCTAACGTTACACTCGCGGCGAGCGGTGAGCGGACGCGATCTAGTAGAGATACATTTCGTACTCGTCTCAGAAGGCCGTCTGCTTGCCGAAGGGGCGGAGCGGCGCGGGCGCGGGCCCGTCGTTGGGGTCGTCCAGGTCGTCGTCGTCGGGCTCGAGCGCGGGGTTGACGCGGCCCGAGCGCTCGTCGGGGCCGACGAGGGTTTGCGCGGCGCCGTACAGCCGGCCCGGCGCGCCGCCCAGCACCGACATCTGCTCGCCCGCCTCCGACGGCTCGTCCACGCGCCGGATGTCCTCCGGGATGTTCACCACGCAGTTGAAGTAGTCCGACTCCGGGCTCAAGTACCCGGAGTTGAATAGGAACCTGACAAAACATACCTCACTATTAGGACACTAACGATAACGACGAATAACGATACACCAGCTCGACCTGACTGCTGTCCTCGGAGCCCCTATATACATGTACTCGTGTAGGTAGGTAGGTAGGTAGGTACATACTAGCGGCGATGACTACAATCTTCTAAAAAAAAATTCAATACGACACATGTTCCATTAGCAACATGCCTATAGACAATAATTCTGGTGATTGTGACCACATGGCCATTTTTATCATAATAAACACAACAGCTAATTAGAATTGTTTCGTCGATCATCACATAAGAGTACATGGATGGATTTATGATGTTCTGATCAAATCTCGATCGACGCGGTTACGTGAGAGACACGACTCGAGCGCTGCCAGTGTCCAGCTCCGAACCAATCGCTCGTGTATGAATAAATGTTGGGAGCAATCGTGGCACACAAATCACTTCGCTCCACATCGCTCGCGCCAGACTCACCTCTCTATCGCATCGAGACCTTGCACAATCTCCTCGCATACATTTTATGCTTTACACGGCATTTGAAAGTAAACCACAATTCGTCATGAGCCAAACTAAACATTTTAAAAATTATATTGAGTGAATATAAATAAACTGTGACAGGAATACAAATGGATAGGAGCGTTAGCAGGTTAGAGAAGATCAGTGACTATGCGTACGTACAAAAAATAACTGCATTTACAAAGACAAAATGCAATGAAAACATATATAAATATACTGAATAACCTGTTCATAAATTGGAAAAAGTTCTCTGTAATATACGAATTTCGAAATACGTACAAATGTATATCAACGAATAACTTAAAAGAGATATTTAGTGTAAACCTCTTGTAACTAACTGCCGCGGAGTGTGAACATGGCGGTGTACGAGTAGGTGTTAAATGTAACGATATGATTGTATAAGAATGTCATATAGCACGAGGGGGCTGTTATGGTCCGTGTAAAATGAGAGCAGTCGTGCCGTACCGCCGCCCCGCCGGCCTCCGCGCCGCGCGTGCAACCTTCACCGAGCCTGCACGGAGACAAATAGCTTAACCGTAGCTTAACCAAGAGCTTAACCATTCATGGTGCCAAATAATAAGACGTAAGAAAAAATGGCAGATCTGTGATACGCAGTAAACATAGTTAAGTAAAAGACCTCAGTACACGAGTACCGCGTCAAAGATTCCACAGATTACATCATAGTACGCTATTCAATATGACTCCGCGTATACTCGTATGTGACGCTGCGAACAAATAACAACTTGAAATTACCCCATCCTGAACATAATGAGTTTCCTTTTACTCGCGACGTCCCCGTAACGTTTATTAATTTTATACTTGACGTTCCTACACATACAAAACTTTATTTGTAATTAAATGTTCTTTGTAAGCATAAATTGGTACGTAAGTTCAGCCATATTTAAACTTATTACGACCCACGCGACGGCGTTCTGAACAACGCCGTCCCCACGTTGTCTATTTAAAGGAAGATTTAATGGTAAATATTTTATTTAACTATATAACCGACTAGCAAAATCATAATGTTAACCGCTTATATACAACGTATAAAAGGGAACTTCTATTTTCTTCTTGATAAATACAAATAGCTTTTTCATGCTCATGTTTGTGAAAAAAAACTTTCCGACACGTCTTTGAATTTGTAATTTATTTAAAATGTTCCCCATTCAAAGCTCTGTGTTTGCAGAAAATTATTCAAACGAACGAAATAAATAAATAAAAGTCAAGAGACCTGTAACTACGAGAATATTTGATGAGATTAAACGACATCTCGACTGAGTCAAACTCAATCAACGAAATAACGTTGAAGCAATCTTGAATCAAACAAGCACTTGCAATTAAGAGACGTTTTTGCAATAAACAAATACATCGTGAATGATCATTCAAATTACATTTCAACTTATTTTTACGTTTATTTATTCAGTAGGTACCGAAAGAATAACTTGACAATAAATAGGGAACTTTTGTGCTCCTAAACGTAGCAACAGATCCTAAATCTACTAAACGCTCTTATTACAGGCTGAAACTTAATCCAATGATATTTAAAAGCATATTAAAGCATACTAAAATAATATCAGAAGATATTGTTCCAACCGTACCCGTTTATCGTATTAGCTGATTGTAAAGAATGCTTACACGGAGAGCCAGGATATGAAGGCGAGGGTGAAGAGGGACAGCACCATCGCCATCGTTCGGAAGGGGAACATCTGCTGCTGATTCTGCTCGTCCCAGCCCGGGTAGTGGACGAGCGCCGGCAGCCCCAACAGCTGCTCGCCGCCCGACAGCCGCACCAACAGAGCCACGATGTACGCCGCCAGCGATCCGTACGTGTTGCAGTACTTCTTGAAGTGCACCACCATCAACAGTTGCGGGAACAGGATCACGTACACCAAGTCGGAGCACATTGACCTGTCGTCACATCGGATCATTAATGTCTGATTGAAATATTCCATATACAAAACCTTGTTTCTTGCAGTAGATCACGTTACGAGCACAGTCGCAACCCTAACGCGAGCGCTACAAGTAACGCCATCTGTAAATTTGTACGCCGTAAAAGGCAAAATATGGAGTGAACTAACAATTCTGTATCATCTCTAAATGTACCCATATTTGTGCAAATAAATGTCTTTGTCTTTGTAAATAAATTGTGGGAAACTGAATGAAACTCGGAAAATAGAAACTAGTAACGGAACGCATATTGCAGTGTAATGGCGGATACAGAGTAGGCAGAGACAAGAAGTCTCACATAGAGTACGCACTAGCGCCACAGACAACAAACATGAACATTAACTTTTTAATGCTTGCGATGTGTTTAC
>DWGJ01004194.1:0-12048 GCA_018246895.1 Aspitha aspitha aspitha | reverse complement strand
ATAAGCATTATTATTGAAAAATATAAGCGTTCGCCACTTCTCCTACACATAAACTATAAGTGTGCCAAATTTCATACAGCACCGTGCGCGCAATTTTCGTAAAAAGGTATCCAAAGTTTTCGCTTCACGTATTAATATATAGATACCTGTAACAGGGTCTGAGCGGTGTGCCGCTGCAGCCAGCTGATGAGGTGCGGATGAGTGGCCGGCGCGGAGTGCAGGCAAAGGCTGTGCACCCGCTGCCATGCCTCGCACAGGTGTTGCGCGCGCTCGTTGAGGTCAGAGTCCGCGCTGAGGCGCGTCTCGAGAGTCTGTAACAAACGGGCACTCATCAGGCACACACAGTTAGATTCAATAACATGCGGCATGCACATTACACATTGGGAATGAAAAAAATTCCTTTAAAAATGAACTTTATAATCTGTTCAGAAATATAAGTGTTTTTGTGTTAATCAATCAGTACATCGTATTTACTTCTTAATCTTATCTTAAAAAGGATTAAAGTTACATTAATATTCATAAAATTGTATGTCTTCTCAGGAACAAAACATAACTAAGTAACTCATGTAAAGCAATTGTTCCTTGTTTGCAGCATTGGTGTGAAGAACAGGCATGTTTAACAGCAAACTAATTAATATCCTAAAGGACCATAGAAACACAACTATATACTAATGTTTTAAAGTAAGAAATATCACCTTAGGTCTCCACTTTATACTGTATAGGTAATATTAATGTGGGCTTTGATTTTTATTTCATTGTATATATGATTACATAATGTGTATTAACATAGAATTCTGTACAATTGTATGTTTCTTGTTTTTATCATTAATACGAATTATGAGGAAGTTGAAGAATTTTTTTTTTCATAACATCATTGTAACATACTGTATTCATAACATCATATATGTAGTAAAAATATAGATGGAAAATTAATTTGCTAGATTTGATTAGATAGTATTAAGTTTTTACATTTGTAAGGATAGAGATATTGAATTTGGCACTCAATGCTTTCTGCCTACCCTGTTAGGGATGTGGCATGACAGTATGTATGTATGTAAATCATATATATGCACATATCTAATTGCCTATTGTCATTGCAAACGCACCAATCGCACGCAGTGTATTGGTTGCCATTAATAACAGACATATATGGATCAGTTGCTCAGTTTGGGAAGAAAATCAAATTTGTAACTATTGAAGCCCTTCTGTACAGCAGACTGAAATGGTTATCAGTGTCAAGTGAGATGTTGTTTGTTAAAAATTTACCATTTTGCCAAATTTTTTGTTTCAATTATATAATTTAATTAAAACGTATTTTCAATTTTATCATTAACAATGTGAAATTGAGCTGAGAAACAAATAGTGTTTATAATACTCTCAAATCATTTGCACATCTTAAATTGTATTATACTCCTGTTACTTAAATTAAACATAAAAAAATAAAGAAAAACAATTATGTTTAAAAAGAAAGATGTTTCTTCTGAAACTCCAATACCATTGTGTTGATAATATTACTGTTAATCAAACTAAATTCACTTCATTTACTAGATATGTCGTGCTTCTCTTGCAAATCTGATATCTATGCACTTTTCTAACTCAATTCATGTATATTTTGAATTTAAAATGATTTATAAAATCCCATAATAAACTTTGAATCAAATAGACAGATTAATTGGCTATAATTGTATGTTATGATATTGAATTTTGAAAAAATATGAACTTGAAACTTACAAATCTTGTTAATCCTCTATCGCTTACAAACGCCGACGAAGTCGCGGCAGTTGGCTTGTTATTCTGTAGGTTAAGATTGGTATATTGTTGGTTGCGAAACTCAATATTGCAATTAGCTTACATTAGAAATATTTTGTCAATAATATGTAAATAATCTGATTGAAGCCACTTATGTAATATTTAGCAATCTCTTATCGGTGATTTATCTATAGTTAAGTGAGGAATGAAGTTATCCAAAAGATACAGTATGAGTAGTTTGTTAAAAAAAGCAATAAGAAATTTAAAAAAAACTATAAAATAAAACTATACATTAACTTAACTAGGCTATGATTCGTACGCGCGGATTGTAAAAACTTTTAATAATATAGGGACAAAATGTTGTTTTATGTGTATTTAAAGAAATTTACATGTTAAATAACATGTTATAGTCTGTATAAATAGGTATCTCAATAGAAAATGTAGGTACCTAAAACATGATAGTACCAGTTCTAAAATTTAATTGGATTTATTGAATTTATAGGCCATATAATTAATGATTAGCAAGCATTCCAGTACAGAATACATCCCTGTCCTCAAAATGTTACTTTCTATGTGTTCATTATTTAAGTCTTCATTCATTTAATTAACTCATACAAAATATAAGGTACATTTCATTATCACTAAAATAGAATGAGCGAAAGATATAAAGACTAGGTACTATACACAGATACCATATATTTTCTAAGTCAATTTTTTTTTATTTCTTTGGTCCACTATATGTTAATAACAAAGGGAGTTAATTGTCAATAGTAGCAATTTCCATAGCATTGATTTATAATATAGCTTAAGTAGATATTGTGAATAAATTGTGATATATAACTACATTCAGTAGACATTACTAAGTTACAATCATGATTGTTATACTAAAACTTCTAATACAGAAAACATCATCTATTAATGTTAACATTGCATACCAATGCTTGCACTGAAATGTTAATGCACCCACGACTAAGATTCTGTAGATTCACCTGTTGCTTGTGTATGATTTAAACATCTAATACACAGTATTAAACAGTGGTTTATAACAGAATTTGCCCGATGCCTCTCATGGACGTTTTCTACTAACCTCTAGTATAGAGATAGTGACTATAGAGACGATTCATATGAATTTATTTATTAACAGGTGTTAACAACAATTAGAGAAAAAATTAATACCGGAAAATAAAAAGTTTGGTAATTTTTAATTGCAATATTATAACAATAATTCTAATTGATTATGGCATTTGTATAGGAAAATGACAACAATGATGAGTAATACAAAATATTTCTTTATAGGTATAAAACCCATTCAACGTCTAATATTTGCAAACTAACTGTGCCCCACGGTTTCACCCGTGATAATTAGATAACACTATCAAAAACTATTTTAAGAACATGATACTATGATTACTAAGAATAAATATATTTGTAGTTAAAAATTACATGGAAAACGATATAGAATAAAGAAACACTTTTCCGTTGCTGCTCCACTCCTATTAGTCATAGCATGATGTTATTTAGCCTATAGCCTTCCTCAATAAATAGACTATTCATCACAAAAATAATTTTTCAATTCGAACCAGTAGATCTTGAGATTAGTGTGTTCAACCAAACTTCAGCTTTCTAACATTAGTATAGAAGTATAGATAGGTATGCATGTGCCAACAAAATTAATATAAAAGCACAAAAAATAATAGCGACATAATGACAACCTACCATCACATCACCCCCTGGCTGTATTCTAGGCTAAGCTATAATATTAAAAACTAAAACCAGTTACGAAAGAAGAACGAATTATAGAAAATTATTACTTATCCGAAAGTTAAACAAAAAGCTATTGTTATCACAATCAACCTTATATTAATTAATTAGATAATCAGTTTGATTTTTGAAATATTTTCATAGGGCGAGTGCAAATTATCTGATATCAATACAAAAATATTTATCTTTACATTGGATGATTATGTTTAATGAATTTGATTTAACTTTTTTAAAAAAAAAAATGCATCCATAACACTATTATTAAAATAATAATGTAAAAATAAAAGAATTCATAATTGTCATATACCCTAAAGTAAATATGACAAAAAAATTTTTTTAATATAACCTGAACCATATTTTTCAGGAATAGTTCTTTATTAAACTAATTCTTATAAAATACATAGTTTCATAATTGTATTCTCAACACACAAAGAGTAGCTGTGGAGTGTGAAAAATGACACTGTAACAATAACAGGGCGATTGTATATGCTATACAAAATGTGTATGCCGAAATACGTGACTCAGTGATGGAGGACTATGGCTGTCACTGCTAAGCCACCATTTATTATAATGACGTGTAATGCAATGTAAATATTTATTTATGAATCTTGTTCATGTAAAGGACTGCATAAAATGTAAAACAGACATTAAATAAAATATTAAGTACAAATTACCAAATTCAACAATCCCCTCACCTTCGCCACCAATTGTTCGTCACAACGAAGTGAAGACACCGACATATGAACAATATTAATGAAATATTGCTTTTCCAAAATTACTCATCACGTAAAACCGCACATATTTCACTGTTTTTGGCCGAACATTCAAAGAAATACACGAAAACAAGAATTCGAGAAAGACTAAAATGGCGGACCTACGGGGAACTTTACGACCACAACGGCGTCACACTATTTGTTACATATCACCGAAAATAACAAATACACTCACCTTATAAAGTTCAATGTAATATGTCTTGCCTTTTTGGCCACTTATTTGACAACTTTTTACGTCTTTCCCATCATTTGTAGAAGTCATTTCTCATGAAAATATCGCGGAAAGACATCTAGGCGCTTGTGTTTTCGTGATGGTTGCTGTCAAATATGGCGATGTTGCTAAATGAAAATAAAAATATTAGCATGGTACTATAAATTTAAATGTAACAATTACGTATAATGAGGTAATTACCATTACTAATCAGCATATGGGTATAGTCGAACATACCTCAAATAAATAAAATAATCCATTTTAAATTACTACTCGTTAGCTCGTTACTGGCATTCAACAATCATTAATATACCGCAATAGTCATACCGCAAAATAATGTTCAAATGTAAATTTTAAACATATTTTTTTAATAAACCGTGAGACAATAACATCGATAAAATATTATAAAAACCGGCCAAGTGCGAGTCGGACTCGCGCACAAAAGGTTCTGTACTACCATCTATAAAAGAAAATCACGTTTGTTGTATGGGAACCCCCTTTACTTTATATTTATTTAATTGTCTAATTTGAAAGATAATATACAAATATTTTATGAACACTTTAAGCGTCTACCTGTTACCCTTATTAATATTGAACAAAAAATACGGAAAAACACGTTTACTGTATGGGGACCCTTTTGATATTTATATATATTTTTTATTTGCTGTTATAGCGGCAACGGAAATACATAATTTGTGAAAATTTCAGCTTTCTAGCTAACACGGTTTATGAGATACAGCCTGGTGACAGACAGATAAACGAACACAATTTTTATTAATTGTACACAATTAACTTATTGTACAGTAAAATTATATTGATTTTCATATCCTACCTTAAGTAATGTAATGTTTTCCGACATCAGATTTCATTGTTGGCATTGAATTCTCCCATATACCATACTAGCGGCCCGCTCCGGCTTCGCACGGGTATAAAATATATAGCCTATGTCACTCACTGAAAAATGGCTAAAATCAATCCAGTAGTTTTGATGTATTCATTACTGCCCGTAGCCCGCACGCGTTAAATTTGGAGTAAACCAATTCGCATGATTTTTTACATATAAACCTGCCTCTTTAATCACTCTGTCAATTAAAATAAACGCATCAAAATCCGTTGCGTAGTTTTAAAAATTTGTGCTTATACAGGGACAGAGAAAGCGACTTTGTTTTATATTATGTAGTGATTATCACTGCATAGTATAAAACAAATATAATTTTTCAGTGAGTGACATAGGTTATATGTATATTTTATAACAGTGCGAAGCCCGGGCGGGCCGCTAGTTTAGACAAAAATTAGGTAGAACATACCTACAAGAATTCAATGTGAACAATATTTAGGCCTAAATATACATTCATTGTATCTTTAATTACAATATCCAAATAAGGCACAGAAGAAAACATAGGTGAATTTTTGACACAGACAAATATCAAGCAAATAAATACCGTGCACTTGCTTTAAATTTGTTTCGATATTTATTATATCCAAAGATTTCTGATGATGATTATCATGCAAGATTATAACATGTCGTGAAAATGATTGATTCAAATGTAATTAACGAAAACTTTAATTAAACGTTAATTTTGTATTTCTAAGAGTTGATGGGTTGATTATATCTATTCAGGTTAAACAAATAACTATTAAGTCATTTTTTTAGCAATAAAACTCTATGATATTTGTCTTTACGAAAAAGTTACAACTCTATGGTATGAAATAGGAGTTCAATGTTGGCTGTTCTGCTCACAAAGCAACGCGAGTAGTGTCAGTCAAGAAATATTGCGTTTTTCATTACAAGTTATAATCTTATTAGATGTAGAAAATGTAAATTAAAACCATTCGGTAGATATTAAATCCGTAAGAGATACACGAGATTCATTATTTGCGCGCACTGTTAGATTATATTCGACGTGGTCTGGATAATTCAATGTGTCAAATTGTTGGGCTAATACATGAGAATACAGTAAATTAAGTCTTTATTGGTGTCTATTTCGCGATATTAGATAATGTGATTGTTATTTTAAACCGTATCTGACTGGTAACAGTGTTCGTTTAACATAGCACTCACCTTAAAACGCTATGCGCGAATAGTATTGATACATCTGGAACTCGTAGAGACCAATATTTCATACCGTTTTCACTCATTTGTTACGTATTTTCTCATTGTTCTCGCTAGTTTTATTTATACACAATTCTATTATTGTTTCAACGAAAGCATCTACCCTGTTAACTTTTACACGAATATCTCCAATTTTATTGGTTTTATCTATTTACATTCTACATCTTTTGAGCGTGTCTAAAACTTGTTTGTGTTCCCGTTCAGCGTAGTGTTGTGATGTGTTTACCAAGTGATATTTATTTTATATTGCAATTTATTCAATTAAAGTGATACAACTGGAACAATGGCCAAAAAGTCTGAAAATACTAGTGGAAAACTAGTGACCGTATCTGTTGTTGGATTATCTGGTAAGTTGTCAATACTTACTGCCTAAATACAACCAACCAACATGCAGTTAACTTATATCAGCACATAATCTGGTAATACTCATACTAACATAATTTGTTTTTCTCATAATTTATCCATTCAATTGACTGTAACAAATGATTATAAAAAATACTGTTGTTTTACAATTAACTACTCTCTAAGTACCTATATTAAATTGCCTAGTATTATAATTTTTAAATGTGCATGATTCATGTAAGAAATTGACTGACTTTTAAAATTCCTATTTGAGTGTCTTTATGGCTGGATATGTATACTACAAATGAAAGCATATTCATTAAGAATATCTATATTCTGCACTTAATTGACTTGCAACCTGAGTAAGAAAGTACAGATAGTTAATATAGATCACATATAAACATGTAATTTGTACGACTAGCAATCTTCCATAGTTTAATAATCTAACAATAAATTGTGGTCTAACACTTTTTACTAGATCTGCAGCCAACAGAGCTATAACAGGGTTGAAAAAAATTGCCAATTTGTTCATTTACTTAACTTATTTATCAAGAAAACTATAAAGGCCTTTTAGATATTGCATATGTAACTATTTCTTCATGATATCTAAACAGTTTACATGTAATTGTAACTGGCCTCATGTTCAGTGCTTAGAGACCCGGACTGCTAAACTGGAGGTTGTGGATTCGATTCCCATTTGTGACATATGTTTGTCTGATGAGCACATTTGTCTGTTGTTTAATTAAAATATCTATAAGTATAGTATGCATATATGTAGTTTATTAAAATATTTTTTTTATAAAAACAGTTGGCAGTATAAAGTTACAAAACCAGTTGTGTGTTAGTTAAGAAGAAAATAACTGAACATTCCTAAATTCAAAATGTGTCACCAATTGCTTAGAGTTCATTCATCTATTGTTGCATTATCTCTCCTTCTATTTCCTCTTATGTAATCACATATGCTTCTGTTAACTGTATCCCAGTGTGTATATGTAGATAAGGGTGTCGGAATCATTGAGTGATTTATTTTACAATGTTAGTAAATGTATGATTAGATACATCGATTTCAATGTATTCCGTTGTACATCATATATCATATATAGTAATCATAATATGCAAAAGATGTGTACAGCATAAATAAGGTATCTAAAAATAATCATAAATAAAATATCTAGATGCATGTTATTTATATTTTGAAAAAGTGTCCATGACATTTTGTCGAGCATATGTGAAAATTCTAAGAATTAATATATTAAAAAATGTTGTTACACTTCTAAGCCTTTCTATAACAAGTGTAGCTGTACATGATTGGACGAGTAAGAAAGATTAGAACTCAAAAAGTTCTTTCACAAAGTCATCAATGTAATTGTTGCTTCTAGTTCTAACTATATGTAAAATTTGTTGCTGCATTAATGATTGTTGTCTCAGTTACAGCCACTTCTCTTGTTATTCTCAAATTATCACCTTCATTTATTGATGTATTTATTAAAGCTATGTCTATTAATAATGAGAACAAAAGTTGGTCTGATATACTTGTATGTCACATGTTTCCTTTGTTTTCGTTGGCATAATCTTGTTATTGTGTTAATTCAATTTATAAATATCACATTGGTATGTAGAGAATTACAATATTGTTAATTATGTTTGTGCGAATAGTAAATAAATTCAGCATGTATGAATTAAATATTTACTTGAAAACTGTTTTTGAGCGAGTAATGAAGATTTATTTGCAACATATATCTATTACGTCAATCAATTATCTGGATTCTGTTGTTCACATTATATTGCCTATTTGTTATTAATGTAACACTAGGCTTCGTGACAATTCAACGATTCTCTAGATTATAATGAGTTAGATAGATACAAGGTTTACTGTTTATGTATCTCGCCGAATAACCTACTTCCGTTATACTTGAACTCATCCATTGATCTTGATTATAATCAGACCATATTTTTAACATGATAGAACCCATTTTTAATCTATTTATAGGTGCAAATTGGATTGGGCATTGATCTTAATGTACTAGAACAGGGATGAGAAATTTTTTTTACTGGTCGCACGTAAAGTAACTGTTATTAATTTCATTGTGTCAATTCATATATGACAAATATCGTGCGTTCAGAAATTGATTTTATGTAAAAATTTATTGACAATTGACATTTATTATTTCTCTATTATATGTGGTTCTCATATTTGCGTGCAAATGAAATTGAATGTAGCCTCGTATGAAATGAAATTAAATAATGTACTACGTTTTCTGTTAACTCGTTTAAAATTCGAACTCTGTTTAGACGTTGCATGAAAGCAGTGCTGGAGATTCTGAAAGCGTATTTATACGGAAGATTCTATGTTCATACTTCCGCTTGGCAGCGGTGGCTGGTTTTTTAATTAGTTTCACTCGTTCCGGCGATTATATGCCGTGAATGGGTTTATTTAACTGAGCGTACTTGAGTTAACGCCTCGAAAGGTTTTACTGCTTCTAAGAGAGCATTTACAGGCGTTTGATTGCTCGTGAATCCATTGTGCTCGGTTTATTTTTATCTTAATGAACTCTCAAGTAAGTGTTGTTTAGTTCATTGGCATCAAGCGGACGTATTATAAATCAATAGATGTGCCCGCGGCTTCGCCCGCCTGGAAATCAATATGTTACAAAGTTTTTCCCGCGTTATAACCTACACCGCGGGAATTCTAGAATATTAATTACGAACTTCCATACAAACTTTCATCCCCTATTTCACCCCCCATATAGGTCGAATTTAAAAAAAGCTAGTTTTATTGTTATATATTTCATATGAACTGCATAATACAAATTTTCATGGTTTTATCTTCGATAATGACGAACTTTCATCCCCTATTTCAGCCCCTTCAATTCCTTTTTTCGCGATAATAAGTAGCCTATGTCCTTTCTCAAGGTCCAGTCTATAGCTGTGCCAAATTTCATTAAAATCGGTTCAGCGGTTTAGGCGTGAATGTCAAACAGACAGAGTTACTATAGCATTTATAATATTAAACCCTATTAATAATAATTGTGTGGATATGTTCTACTTCCTAGGTACATTGAGAATTAATGTAATTAATATAAATTAAATGACTCATCTTGACATTTGGTTTTATGGCATTTATGCAAGACAATTTGGTCAGTGACCCATAGTGACGTACAAATATTGTTGAATCATTTCAGTGGCATGTGTTATATTAATTTTATTTATAAATCAGATTACTATACCTATAATATATAATTTATTTATGTGCATTTACAATTTTTGTAAACATAACATATCTTAATACCAAGAATATACCTAATATTAAACATATCCGAATCAAGAGTATGTCAGTATATTTATTACGTTAATTTATTATTCTTCTATTTGATATTTGTTCAATACTTACATGTTGACAATGAATTCAAATCGCAAATACGTGATATAAAATTCTAATTGATCAAACACTTCGTGTTAATTGAAATTCAATTGGAGTTAGCTATCGGGGAAAACAAAGCGAAGTAAAGACAAAGACAAAGACAAAGACATTTATTTGCACAAATATGGGTACGTTTAAAGATGTTACAGAATTGTTAGTTCACTCCATATTTTGCCTTTTACGGCGTACAAACGAGGTTTGATTGACAATTGAATGTGTCTCAATTTGAAGTTGAATTGATAGAAAGCGCTCAGTAGCAGTCAATGGAAACCAAGCTCATGTTTGTGATGAATAAATGAATAAATATATTGTGCAGGATCGGCAGAGCGGGCCGGGCGGGTCAGAGAGGGCGAGCGATAACATTCTTCACGCAAGATGACGTCGCCAATTTAAGGAGGTAGCACAGATAATCTATATATCGCACCCCGGCAAGAGAAGTGTCACAACATGTATTGTGTCCAAAATGACATAATCACAGCATTAAATGAAGCCTTATAATAAACATTTATATAACCTATTTACTGCAAATTTAATCAGTAATCTATTATAGTTTTTAAATTATTGACGTATAAATGAACAGAAATCTATAAAAGTTACATTTTGTCGAAACTGGTATTTTTGTACTGTGACACTTTTTTTGCCGGGGTGCGATATGGTGTTTATATTGTCTTCTGTCTGATGTTGAATGAATATAACATTGATTTTGACCCAAAAATATCGTTAGCCCTAGAATAGTTGGCATTTTATCCGTTTTTCATCCTCAATTTACCCTTATATAAGTAATTTAACAGTAAAATTTCAGGATACTTAGTCTAGGGGTTTCGGCTGTGCGTTGATCTCGGAAACAAACAGTCACCTTCCTGTTTTATATATAGATAGTTAGCGTGCTTCATTATTGTAGTTATCCAGAATTTGCCAAAATTAAAGTAATTAAAAGAGGCAACTGAAAATCAGCACTATTCGGGTAATCAAACCCGAATTAGAATCGGATGAGTTGCCTCCTTGCCCACGACATGCTATTGTATTGCATTTTATGTAACCCTTTGTAAAATAACAATAAAGACTTAATATCATTAATGCAAGCAGAAGTGATATGTTTCCATTAGGATAAATAAAGAGAATTACGAATAGCCGTATATAATTTAGGTAACATAAGCAGTGGTGATGTATTGCGACCCCCAATCGCGGAGGAAGTGCCGTCGGCGCGGGCGCATGTAATTGCCAGCGGAAGCGTGACGTCACGTCCGCTAATTGAGCCACTTGCGGCCATCAGCGAGGTCAGGGTTTGCTCGCGGCGGCGCGCGTATCGGCTTACTCGCGACCGCTTCATGAATACTGATTGGTCGATGTCTGCGCAATACTATCACAGACGATGCTTTGAAGTGATTTAGAGACGTTCTAAACACAACTGCCAATTATTCTGTGTTCAATGTACATTCGATTTTCGAATTAACTGTTCTAAGATAAACGAACTGTTCTAAGCACAACTGCTAATTATTCTGTGTTCAATGTACATTCGATTATCGAATTTTCATATCTATCGTAGATTTATAGACTAAACTAATTGTTCTAAGCATAACTGCCAATTATTCTGTGTTCAGTGTACATTCGATTTTCGAATTAACTGTTCTAAGATAAACGAACTGTTCTAAGCACAACTGCTAATTATTCTGTGTTC
>DWGJ01004193.1:0-12048 GCA_018246895.1 Aspitha aspitha aspitha | reverse complement strand
TTCCTGGAAACCTGAAGGTCGCAACATTTTTTTTTTATTTTTTCTGGATTCCTTACTACCCTAAACTTATAAATATATATAAATTTTACATATATGTAACACATTGAACCTCTGCCAAATTAAGGGTTAACGTTCCAGCTAGTTCTACAATTTCAAATCGGATTACAAATGAATTATGAGAAGCTCAGTTTGTTTTCATGTCGCGTACAGGGTTTAGTGATAATTTCTTCTTTGGTTCTTTTATTTCTATGTTTATGTCAGCGGCATGTCTATTTACTAGTAAAACATTATTTTAGCAGAATTTAGCACTTGTCACCTATAAATACATAATCACTTCTGATTTTCGCGTTCTGATTTTCTGATGTTCTAAGTATTATCTCTCAAGTACGAGAATGACCTTAGAGTTACAAGCAATTAAATAGACAATTTTTTATATTTTCAAATCCTAATAGACATGGGTTTATCCTGTTTATTGGAATCAAATTAATATTGTGGACCTGACCACGCACTGCCGTGGTTACATTATGTCAAATCATATGTGATAAATATCGTACGATTGATTTTTTTTTTTTATTGATTTTATGTAAAAATTTATGGCACTAGACATTTATTACTTATTTATTTTATCAAAGCTATCCTATCTTTTAAGTTAGATCAAATAATCGCTATGTACAAAATTTCATTGAAATCGGTTCAGTGGTTTCGGAGATTAGCGAAAACGAACATGGCGACACGGGATTTTTATATATATGTACAAGAGATAAGAGATTAAACAGTCCGACAAACTAAAGCCACCCAGGTCTTGATTAACTGAAATACTAGACGAACATTTAACTATTCACAAAGTTTTTCGTTTCAGTGCCCGACTTGAAATAGCGCGTATACACATAATGTACCTACTCGGACTTTGAACAAATATCGTGCAGGTGTAAAGTCGTTTGGGACTTAAATATACTTAAAATATACACGTACATAGCATAATGTTTAATAAAGCCTTATTAAGATTACGACAGGCTTTACAGAAATTGGCACGTGTCCAATGACAGTCTCAGGACATAATAACTACAGGACGGTAGCATGTAATGCAATCTACGTCTTAACCGACCTATCAGTTAATACAAAGCCCTGTCCCTTCGTATTAAGTAGGATCCACACGTCGTTGACGAGATGCTGTATTGATTAAACGCCTTATAACACCCTATATGGCTTATAACACCATATATGGCATCAGCTTGCGTCTTACAACAAATCCTTAGATCACAGCGCTATCTTTTGCGTCACAGCACATGAATTCAAACGTACAGTGTCATCATGTAAGTAATTAAATCTATGCTTACATGCCAATATTTTAACCTAGTTACATGGATAGTTATTGGCGATTTAAATTTCTTATTTAAATCTGAAAATAGCCTCTATCAATCCTTTGGAATGTTTTCGATAGTTTCAGAGATAACAACAACAGAGATACGAAAACACAAATAAATAAATTTTACTTGTTGTAGTGTTAGTATAGATGACATCTCGATGTTCCATAAATGTCGGTTCACTGCGGTTACGTGGCCCCAGTGAATTCATTTTCAAGGATACTTCAAACGAAGTAGGTATACCTCGTCGCCGAGATGATGAGGTGGTGTATTGATTAAACGTCCCTCTCAAATCTCAAGAGGCAAGACGCTTACCTTGGTCACTTTTTGCAAAGTAGTATCTAAGGAGGGCTATTTTTAATATCTCTTTACTAATTAAGTGGGCTCGACACTAATCACTATATGGATATCTTTTTAACCTTTCCTGCTTGGTAGAAGATATTAAACCTTTAATTTGTAATTTTAATATCGAGAAGCTATATACAAAATGTTATGCAATACTGTAAACTGCTTTTCATTATACAAGAGTGCATATCACTCATCGACAAAAAAATTCAATGTTTATGCAGTTAAAGAAATATCGCTAAACATTGAGGTGGTTCACGCGAGCTTTGTACCCCGAGAGCGTGCTGAGGAAGCGCTTAATCAAAACGACTAGAAACAAACGTGTTATTTCCGAATATAACTTCTCATAAGTGTGACTTAAGAGCCAATTTATAATGCTGATGCTTTTAAATATAAATTGGGGGTAGCAAGTGCTATCGTAAATTTGAATACATTATACCTACATACATAGTTACCTACGAGTATGTATTTGAAAAATATGAGATATTGGTTTAAATATACATGGTCTGCGGGATGGATATATATTCCCCGGACGCTCTTTCCCTCCTAACCTTCCTCATCTCCCTTAATTTAGGCAACCCTACTAGGACCAAAATCAATATTACTCTCAATCAGGAAAAATACCTGAATATTAGTAGTATTATGGACAATACTACAATCGCAAACTTTTTTATTAAATTACGTATGTTCATTTTTTTAGGAATAAGAATCGACTGTAACAATTGTAAAGATTCGTAGTCTTATATTCAAAGCTTTAAAATAGATCTCTATGGCCACATGTCATAACTATCACTTTAAGGTTTAAATCTCTTATATATATAAAAATCCCATGTCACGATGTTCGTTTGCGATAATCTCAGAATCCACTAAACCGATTTCAATGAAATTTTGTACATATCTGTTATTTGGTCCAAGTTAAAAGATTAGATAGCTTTTGTAAAATAAATAAATAATAAATGTCAATTGTCAATATTTTTTTAGATAAAATAAATTTCTGAACGCACGATATTTGGCATATGATTTGACATATATAACCACGGCAACGCGTAGTCAGATCCACTAGTAATAATATGTTAATAACGAAAAATTTGTAAAATCTAGAACACAAGAACATTATACAAAATTTGCCAAAATACCGTCTATTTGACTATCGTGCTGTACATATTTCTTGGCTTATCTAAAGCTAGTCTCGGAAGTAACGCGCTTGTTGGCACCTCGCTATGATTAAAAGCTTCCTTTCGAACGGTCGGAGTAACATGAAAACTACTCACCTCCAATGCCGTATTTAATAAATTGATGTAACTAACGAAACTGTATACATTTTCATGCCTTGTCATTAATTTTTATTAATAGCTCATTAAATCCATTAGCTTTTGTTGTCTTGTACGTACGAGGTTGAATTAGTAACCATTAATTAACATCAGTCGATATTTCGAGTTAAGTTATTCCAACTCCCTATAATATGTATTTGTATATTCTGTGTGACACATGACCACAATGACTGAGACAGAATACCTAATTACTTGCTATGTATCCAAGTACATACAACGTCCATGTAATAAGCTAATTCCATGCTGCACCGGCACTTTGAGCTAGGGATAAAATATTATAAACGTTTCTGTACTTCGAAGGGCATGTGAGCGGTTGGTCCTGATGTTATCTTCAGGAAACAATTGTGGTCGATTGTGGCTATTTCGGATAATAAAAAAAGAAAACCAAAACTTCGACGGTTATTCAAAGTAATTACATAAATATTGCATTTTATTAGAGCCAAGACATTTCTTATCTGAAAATCAGCTGAACTCGGAAATGACGCGCTTGTTTCCCCTAGTTTTGATTAAAAGCTTCCTTTCACAGAATTTCAACATCGCGTGAACGGCCCAAATAATTCATAATTGCATAACTAGCATACGTTTAATAATGATTTATAGTGACACCCTGTACAACAGGTATAGCCTTAAAATACATTTTAAGGCTATTTGTATTTGTTGCGACATTATTTTTACCCGAAAACTATGAGAATCAGTGCGTCGTTTTAAAACACAACAGCAGGGTTTTTTTATCAAAGTGCTTATCAAAATTTTTATCCAAGCCTTATAAATTATAAAAAAATATTTGGAAGAATTAAAATACAGCAAACGACTAATTGATATGTATGAAATAAACTTACGGAAAGTCATGTCGTAAAAAAGCAGTTGTGAAATAAATAATCTTCTACATATGTAATGTCGTAAACACTACCAACACCACATAGTGTGTTTACAGTCGGGTATCATAGCGTTTTAGAATATATTATTATCAATACAAATTTCAAATCGCATACTGAATTCAGTTCTAACATAAGGCGGATTGGAGCGTCGTAATCTGCCAGTTGCAGAAGCTTCTGAGAGCTTTCCTTGAGCTTCGAGCGCAGGGCGTTTTCTTAGCCGACTTAGACATTTCATTTCCGTTTCACGGCTTTTAATGAACGAAAATGTTGCGTTTCTAAATACGTGAATATTTAGTTTAGCTTGCATTGCAAACACTGTGTAATTGTTAACATTGTACAGGCTACGAATTCCGTAGTATCAAACCAAAGTCTAGAATCTAATCTTAGATATTAATAAAGTAAACAATTACATGAATTAAAATTCATTTCATGTACCTATTAAAACTCAGTTACATTTAATATTCTTTTAAATAAATACCGTTAAGTAATCTGTATATCTAAGACTACTCTGTAATGTGAACTCTTAAGTGTGTTACTCGCAAGTCTGCAAATAAGCACTTAACCAGCGTGATAAATTATGGGGGGATAACTTTCTTATTATGAGACTTGGGTCAAGCAGTGAAACAGTAACAGTAACATTGTGAAATGTTGATTCAAAACTCAAATAGTTAAAAAGCATACAAAAGGCTGAGGCTATCAGCTTCAAGCATATTTTCTGCAGAGGAAAACTAAGAGTGATACATCATTACAACAGCATCAAATACGTAACAACAGCACTCTACACAGCTCGCTGTTTGGACGCGATTTCAATCCAGGGATTCTTTATGTAGTATTTTACCTACATTATCAATATTACGCAATTCCATTGTATTTTTTTAAAGTACAGTAATTAATTTAAAAAAAAATCCGAGTTCAATAATTGAATAACGCCTACAATAGATACCCCTCTACGAAATCAGGAGCGCCGTTACAGATATGTTTATCTCGCTACAATAACCTTATAAGATTGAAGCAGATTAGATTATGATGCTGATACGACATATCTTCTGTACCTATATAATGAATATTTAAGGGTTCATTGACCTGTACTGTATTTTCTTTAGCTCGCAACGTGGTAAAGTAACACGCTATCGAGCAAGTTGCAAGAAAGCTGCTATTGTTCACGCCTCGTTGGGTGCAATGCTACTGCAACGACGAGGAAATGGCTCGTAGAATGTTGCCTAGATAGTGTTAGAATTGTTTTATACACGATTACGTTTTGCTTTACACTTCTGAGGAAATCAATGGGATGGTCACGCCAACTAATGATGAAGGATTAAAAGGGTAATGAAGATAATTCAACATTTCATTAGCAAATGTTTCGCTAATATCTTTATATATGTATGATCAAAATTACTAATTAAATTAACTTAATAAATTAAATTAATTTATTCATTTTTATACGGCAACTATTTCACTTCAGAGATGTAAAACAGTACCTAATACATAACAAACAAGTCATTTGTTAATCCTGTTAATATTTTCTCTTTTTAGAACTAAGTCTTAGAAACTTTTAAATAATTTTGTACAATTACAGTTGCAATGTAGAAGAACCGTATTGGCTTATTTCACTATCCATGAAAAAATATTACAAAGTCAATACGGAAGCCGGTAGACATTTATAATTTTTAAATAAAATATGAATCAAACGTAGTGCGTTATCTCAATTTATCGAGTCCAGTAAAGTTTAGACAACATTACCGAAGCACGATCACATGATCACCCATGTACATGTAGATACTCGTAGAAGATATTGACAACCAACAACTGCATAAATACAGTAATTCATCGCAGCCAGCCGTACATATCTGATGGCAACACTACCCGCTAACCAATTACAAAGATGGATTACGCTAACTGCCAGCACAATCGAGCTCCAATTTGTGGACCGATATATTTTAATCCCGATTTACGCATGTCCGACGAATGAATGGCTCCAAATTCGGGATCGTATCTCGATTAATGAAAGCCAATTTGAATGCGTGATTCTAAGTAGAAAGATCTTTGAAAGGGACTTTGATCGTGTTCGCGTTAGGTCTCGTAGCTTTGTACGTTGACGTGGGTTGAATGAGAGGTGGTGCTCAAACTTTTGAGCTACAAATTAAATTGGATATTCATATTCTCGATTTATATAACATATATTAGCGTAGTTGTATTTGAAAGTGTTTATTACTAAAAGCGTGAACTTCTCAAACGGTTCTTGATCTAGACTTTATGCATTGTGATAGTTATACACCAAGGGTGTACCAAGTAATTAATTTTGGTTAATATTATTTAGTGTCGCTTAGAGCTTGTTGAAAGCTTTAACAGTCAGTTTACGACTAACAGTTTCCTACAAACTTAATCCAATCTGTGCCAATATGCGTTGATACAATATCTTAGCGCTATCTCCGAATCCCATTCGTTTTCAGAAGGCGAAGTATAAAGTTAATATAATATAGCCCGCAATTAAGACATTGTGAGTTTTGATCAGTATCTACTCGTAAAATAAAGCGAAATGAGCCGAAATTTGTTAGCGTTGTTTGAGAAACACTGGTTTAGAATGTATGTTAGATGCTAAGTCTTCGAATTCTATTCGTGGTCAAGGGTTCGGTTGGTATTAACAATATTTGCTTTTGTTATAATGATTTGGGTATTCCGACGCAAGTTTGTATATGTATTTAATAATAAGGGTATGACGGACACTTGGACACTGAAGAATTATGATAACTGTGATGTATAAAAACTGTTATGAAAATTAATGATAACGGTTTAAAGTCCCCAGTTCCATTTTCAATATTAATATATTTTATCAATAGGAATACAAAAATAGTAAATCTCTCATATCAGCGCTAAAATTTCAGTTCATTTCATTTCAGTTTCCTCTATAAATATCGAGGTCCAATATTGGATCATAAGAATCTGAAACCAAAAAAACTGAAGTAACTGAGTTCCTCTACAACATTTGGAAAATTTCATTTGAAAACTGATATTAAAATATATAAAAGATTCCTTCAAAGGCTTGACCGTCTCAACATTGTTCCTTTCTGCGCAGCCTTTTTTGTATAGCGTTTATTATCTTGGGAGTAAAAAAATGTCTGTATTGATTTTTTTACACGCTTTATATTAGTTTCACTTGTATGTATATAAGCTACCTATTTTGAACGCACAGATTTCATTTAATCTTTGTACACTTATCAAAGACCAGTGACAATACAGTCATTTGATAAAATTATGTAAATTCTTTATCTCATCAGGATCGATTTTTTTTTAACAATCAATCGCACTAAGAAGTAAAATGTTAATGTAATTATTTATATATATAAGTATATACATACATAGACTAACAGCTTTTATTATATAATATAGATTTAGTAATATACTGCCTGTTCCTCTTTAGGTACCTACTTATTCATTGGGTTACGTATCTAAATACAAAACATCTATCTATCTATTACCAATTAAAATTCAATTCAATTCCTTTGTACCGTTATGCTCCTTATTGAATGTTCAATGACATTCATTAACGAACTTCACGACTCACTTGAACTAAATTAACTTGGCTCTAGAACTTACCAGAAGATAGTTTTATGTACAGGATGTAACTTCGTTTAGGGAGTGCGACGAATGACCCGTGCCGAATCGCATGAAAAGTAATTGCCAAATAATAATGACTCTAATAATGGAAAAACGCTACAATTAAAATGTTTTCTCTCGGGCACAGGCCAGGCCCTATCACTTTGATAGATACTCGTAATGTAGACGCAAACGTTTTATGTTAGTTGAGTGCATCATAGTTTATCATGAGTATCTTCGGTGGGATGAGTTCGCCACTTAACTTGGCCAAACCGTATCTTGAGATGGTTGCGATTGTTATCGTTAGGTAACATTTCTGCAACTTGTTGATAGCCTTTAGGGCTCTTCACAACTTCTAAGAGAAGACTTAGAATAGAAATCGAATCTAGCAATCCTTACTAGAACAGCATATTAGGTTAAGGTTTAAGTTTATCAAGTTGCGTTAAGTTACTGGATTCGGACAATTAGATATTCAGTAGCAGTTATTGGTCACCGAGCGGTTACTACCCTAGATCTATAATATTTCATAGCTAATATAGGGGAGAAAAAACAAAGGAAACATTACAGCTACACACTTACTTAACGTACAATGATATTATTATAGAAAAATGTATATAAAATGAGATTAATAAACAAATGTAACGTAACAGCAATAAAAACACAAGCGTCATTGACGTTGCAGGCAGGTGCAAACGTAAATATTCAACCGATTGATATAAGTTCCGTGTAGTGAAATGAGGTGAGACCCTTAGAGTAAAGGGCTCTTAAGTCGATTATTACGGCCGTAACGCGTCGGCGTCTTTTTATGAGCAATAAAGAACATGTTAATATTCAATACGGAGATTTTATAAGGAAAGTTTTCTCGTTAGTTGAGAGGGGGCGGTCGAACACTCGAGCTTAACACGTCACACGGTTGAGACTGTAATTACTTGTCTTCGACCTACTGAAGAGGATACTTGGGCAATATGGACGAGGGCTAATTATATTAAACTTTTTACCTGTACAATTTCCTCTTCAATTCTTTATTTATTATTCATTACGTAAAGGCACACCGACTATGCACACGAACACTACACTTGCTACACAGCAAATATTACTTGATTTTAACTTAATTATCTATCTCCGGTATAAAAGCATCCATACCGTTCAAACCAGACCACAAGACTTTGTAGTGTGAACTATAGGTCAGGGTTGAAATAGATGTAACCACCGTCCTCCCAGAACTGACTGTATACATGTTCTACCATCGCTACCGTTATTATTAACGAAAGAATATTATCGATGATTATTCTTGAATAAAACTTCAAGTACTCTTCAGATCACTTACAGATGTCTGAGACCAGTGGTCTGACCTTTTAACATCAGGTGACTTGTGTGCCTTTGTGCGACTTCTATAGCACAAAGAAATCGTATTACAATTCAGATTATATTTCATTATTCCTTATAGAAAAAAGAATGTCCTTTCAATGGACGTGAACTTGCTTTGTACCAAGAGTCCTTCTAGTAATGAATTCGGTATTGAAGTGAGTGGGGAAACATCGAACTATTATTGCTATACAAACTACCTTGTAATGGGCCGCCTACAGACGTCTTAGCCCCGGCTTGATGGACTAACCAAATATGGCAAACCAATTATTCTGTTTTCTTCCATTTATTAAGCTGGTGGATATTGTGTTTATATAGTACCTACATAGGTATAGAATGTAACTTAATTATCTTTACATTTCGTTTCTTACTGTAAAAAATTCTGTATAATTGGAACGAAACAAATAAGATCGGAATATTATTTGTAGTTAGGATAAAGTTGAAACTAACACGAAACGTTTATTTTGTACATAATTATAAAAATTTTACAGGAGTATTAAGATCAATCCATGTTTTTCGTTTACGGCGTATACATTTTCGATATCAAGGTAAAAGTTAGGGTTATTTATTATCTAGACTATAATTAACGTAACAAAAGACTTTTTGTAATTAAGCAAAATTTTACAATTTTATACAGCAACCCGCGCTGCCACCCCATGAGCTTCGGGACCGAATTGGAAATTTTGCTTTTAAAAGTAATATTGGTTGAAAAATTATTTATAATTGAATATTAATTAACGACATGGTCGTACCTAAAGATCGTGGTGTTGCATAAAATAAATTTTTAGGTTATATTCGAATTTAAAGATTTTCATAAAAATGTAGGTACCTATTTATATTTTTAGGAAATAGAATAATTAAACTTAATGGTGTTACTTCTTTAATAATACCCAATGCAAACTAATTAATTAATGAATTTATAATCAATGCTATAAGAACCATGGGTTAATGTCATAGTAATGATTTAAGGCAAAAAATAACCTGCGAATACAAAGTAAGACGAAAGAGAAAAACAAACAAACTAGAATGTACAACTAGTTTTACTAGACTAGTAAACAAGAATGTACAATTACGTACAACTAGTTTTTCATTTATGAATACTGTCAGCAGTTTGAGTAAATGTTCAAATAATCTATTAAACTGACCCGCCATCATATAGCAGCATATAATCGGGGATAGAAGAAAAATCTTTCAAAATGATATTGAAAAAGTTTTCAAACATATTGGCATAATTCCAATAGTACGAGATCGGTAATCCATACTTAGACGCGATCGAGAACTTTGTGTACACGTTTTCCAATCATTATAAAAGTCCAATCTCTCTAAAAAGGCCTCCAACAAATTTGTTTGAAACGAAACTTTCCTAATAACATCACGGACATGGCCTCATGGGTCGCCATAATGACAACATTAACGCAAATGACAAGCGAAATTAGAAATTGGGCAGAATTTGTGGGCCCCGACCACCGATCAAAATGAAGTTTCGTCACAGGCTCCGTGAAATTTAATAAAGTCGCTCTTGAAATTTACGCTACTGACCATTTTTTGCCGGAGTTTAAGTAGGCCGTTCATTATAAAGTTGTACGGCTATGATTACGTTACACAAAGAAAATAACACTTAATTAATTCATTGTCTGTAACCGTAACAGTCCCAATGGATTTCAGTCTCCCAATTCTGAGTGCGAGGTTCAAATCTCTGAAGTACAATGTACGTTCTTCAGATTAAATATCACCAAGTAGATCGGCGATGGAAATCATTCCAAGGGTTCTTGTATGCCTCAGAGTTTTTCACGATGTTCGTTTAACTGTATAAAGCCTGCATTGCACAAAAACAGTATTCTTTGATTTTAAGAGATCCACCATTGCAGTGAGAAGGACGAATTAATTTAAATTATATAAAGAATAATAACTATTATTACTTCATAAGAAAAGTAGAATTAATTAATTTAAATTTTATAAAAAAGAAATGCATACTAATATGAGACCAATTATTACAAGAAGCGCTAATACGATACCACTTACTCAAAGAAGCTTTAATTACATTTTCAAATCTGCGAAATTACAAAAGCCAAAGATACATAAAAGATAAAATACAGAATTATAGAATTATTCAAGAGACAGAAAGATCAGCGTAAGATTTTTTTTCAATCTACATAAACAGTTGCGCCAGAGAGTAAACCTTGGAGAAAACTTGGAAGTACCGAAGTAGGTTACGCTAAAACAGAGATAGATATAGTTTCATCAATTTTCAACAAAAGACAAAGTTCGAAATAGCAGATTAGTTTAAATTTAGGTTTATAGCAGATGAAAGCGTTACCTAGCCATTGAAAGGCTAACATTATCCCGATTATTAAAAGGAGAGAACAGAATCGTCTTCTTCACATGACAACTAAAGAAATAAATGAAAAGGGCCGAAAAGGCTCAAAAAAGGAATGAAAAGGTCTACATGTTTTCTGTACACTGTGTACGGAGAGTATCGTGCATGTTCATATGTTGCGTTGAAACGATGATCAAAGGAAACTCTTTATACTACCTTGCCAGCTTTATTGCGTTACTTACTTAACTTACGAATGCTACTGGCTGGAGAAAATGCTAGCCTACATTTTAGGTATGGCGGAATAAATAAGATACTACTGGGCATATTATAACGTTTTTACATTTGTTTTTACGTTTGTACATTTTTAAATAAGATACTACTGGGCATATTATAACGTTTTTTTTTTGTATTTTGTCGTTATTAACAGACTATACGCTAAATGGAATACGTCAGTTTAGTAGGTTTTTTCGATTTTGACGGGTAAAGAAACGTTAAGACTAAACTGCCTCTTGGAAGATATAAAACTGTCCGACAAGGTTCAACACGGTATTCACAACAAATTATTTAAAGTGTTTCGTTTGTAATATTCCATGTCGTCCAATTCGTACTTTTTGCATATACATACATAATGTAAGTGATTCGCCTAACTTACGATTCCTTTTAGTTTGACAGGGAAAAGTTTTTGACAGTCTGTTTTCATTAGTACTTGTTTAAAGGAAGGTCTGTTATTCAAAAAAAAATACGTATCTATTTTTGTCATATTTTTTCTATGTTTATTACATATCGTCATGCCAGGTCCCTTGCGGGGTAGGCAGAAAGCAGCGAGTGCCAAATATCCCTGTCCTTACAAACCT
>DWGJ01004192.1:0-12049 GCA_018246895.1 Aspitha aspitha aspitha | reverse complement strand
CGCAGGGCCGGCCCCGCGCCCCGCCCGCCCCGCACAAGTCCGTCACGTTCCGCGCGCACCGCGCGCCGCGCGCCGACCCCGACGTGCGCTACCACTCGGACCCCGGCCGACCCAACGACCCCACACTGAAAACTAAAAAGAAACCCAATGCACCAAAAACGGAGCCTATCGACGACGACCAGCGATACTACTCCGTACCGGACGTAAAGTACTTCGAGATCGATTACCAGTTCCTGAAGGAGCTGAGGAGGATCGCGCGCAGCAACTGTCCGAAGTGCGAGCGGAAGGCGCGGAGGGGCGCGCACGCCGCCAGGCCGAAGAGGACCCGGCTTAGGGAGGACTACGTGCCGTGCAACGGTCGGTACCACAGCAGCCTGCGGCACTGTCAGCTGTGCTGCCGAGTCTGCAACCGCTCAACCGATACCTTGGACTCCAACGACGACGATTACCCCCCGGTCTCCAGGAGCTACAGCCTGCCTTCCAAGGCCGCCGCCTCCGGGTCCAAATCGACTCCCACCAGACGCAAGAGCTCCATCCAATCGAACAAGTCCGTTTCGTTCCTCGACTCGAGCGGTGAATCGATGAAGGACGAACCGAATTACACGGCGAAAAGTTTCACAAACGACTTGAAGAAGTTTCTACTGAAACCGACCCCGCCCCGACTGAGCCTGAGAGACAAATTCATGATCGGCTTCAAGCAGGAACTGGAAGCCACCAAGAGATCGCCCAAGCTCAAAGCGATCAAGGGCCTGTGGAAATCCTACTGAGCTTTTGAAACATATACAATTGTCTTACGTCGATAACTATGTAAATGAATTTTATTTACATCTATTATTGTTCTGAATTATAGAATGATTAATGTGGAGGTGCAGTTTGAAAACTATGCAAGCAAGCGATTCGGTCTTAGGTGCAACGGTTGCAGGAATACATGAAAGAATGAAGGAATGAAAAATGCATCGTCTCGTGATCCTCATTTCGCAAATGCCGGTGGCGTGGCGCCGCGCGCGCCCGGGGGTCAACGAAAGTGTTCAGAAGTGGTCTAAACTTGTATAACCAACATTTAGGTGCTAGTTGTTAGCTGAAAGCGATTTATACTAAACGCGTTCATTCGATGCATCCTGTCGAGGGGATTTCGCGGTTGTAACTCGGAAATATGAACGAATTGTTTTCGTACATTTTGTATGTTTGCATCTTTTATATAGATTCATCACGGCTCGACTATAGAGAATGCATTCAATGAAAATTGAATAAATATACGATTAAAACCCAATTCTCCCCTCGGAAGGTTCATTCGAATGATGATAGTATTTAGTGCAGGTGCAATAAATGCGACAACTATTGAGATAGTCTCTAGCGGTATATATCGATATAGTGTATTGAGTAGACACTTTTAGGATACACTTAGATACATAGTCATGCATAGTCGTGCTGTCATGCATAGTCATGCATAGTCGTCCATTATCATTCGGTTCTATTGAGAGATGTTTTTTTCTAATTTTCTAATACTCCATTTCTTTTGTTTGTACTTCTATTGTGCCAACGACACGCCTTGCTAGATCTTATATAGACAGTTTTTAGACTAAAATTTGTATGTATGCATTCTGTCTATAAGAACCATTATGGACTGTAAAATGTATTTTATAACCGTTAATCGTTGACGCGTCGATTCGATTCTTTGTCGAACGATTAATTCTTTGAACGAATTTTTGTCGGTTAAATCGATTTTTTTCATCAGCAAAACTTTTTATTTATAAAGTATTATGTGTCGTTTGCGTAATGTAACTCTCTGTGATTCTGTTCTAAGCAATAATAAAACTGTTTTAAATAGTGTTTATAACTATTTACCTTAACCGTAACATTAGTGTCCCTTCAAATTGAATGCAACCTTATATGAACGTGATTAGGGTGTAATTTGCAATGACAGTAGCAGTAGCGTAGGGATCAATAGAGTGAAGTTATATTCCGATGTATATCTGGTAGTGGATTCGATTTTTGAATGTATGATGAAAATTATAATTTTGAAGTATTTTTTTCTGACGATTGAAAATAATAACATTGTTAATATTTATTTTATATTTAATAGAGATCCAGTCTTTCGTAGACATACTGTATATCAATTTGTACGTTTTACGGGCGTTTTTTTTATAATATTATAACAATTAAATAATTTATTTGTTAATATTGTGACCGGAATAGCTGTTGTAAAAAATAACATTATCACTATTTGTATTATTATCCTCTGTGATCGTGTTCGATGTGTTTACAGTCGATTTACAATTAAATCGTTTGAATCTAATATGAAAGCAATTTTACATAGTGTACTTGTAGTAAATAATAATTATATAAATAGGAGAAATTTTATATAGCGATTTTACAAACTCTTTGTAAAAGTAATGTAGCAAAAGTAAAGTAGATGTAATGTAATGTAAAGTAGGATCGTCAAAGTATTCAATCTCTTTTTCTGATATAACAGCTGATTTTCAGATGTCAATTTGATGAACATCAATGATTTGTGCGATTTCATATTGTATTTATTATGTAGATGTAGATTAATATTTCGTGAGGAGGTTGTAGAGTGCGATGTCAGAACTTTCCTGGATGCTAACAGGTTTCTTAATCACTGTTCTGTATTGAATTGAGCACAAACCGTTTGGGTATAGTTACATCGTCTATTTTAGTTGTTCATAGACAAAAGTGCGTTATATTGGAACGCACCGATTACGCACCGAACAGTTGTCACGTCACGCGCACCGTATATATGTCACGTCACGCGCACCATATTGTTGTCACGTCACGATTGCAGCATAGGGTTTTTCGTGCGGCACTATCACTAAGTGCTTTGTGGGAACGTCTATTTTTTTAATGGCAATACTTCGTCCGTCTTTCCGTACATCGAGATGTTGCTGTAATAATATTATTGTTTAATACTATGCTGCGGTTGTATACGTTGTACGTCACTGCGGATCGTTTAGCATGGCAATAAAATATTGTTAAACATAATAGTGATGATTTGACGGCAAAATATAAACAAATTATTCTACCACATTACTTTTGAATACTAAAATAGATTGCTGTACAGCGTATAAAAGTCCCAACAAACATTGACGGAGCGAAACGCATTTGCGATTGTCAGATTGCACCCTGGGAACACGATAGATTCCATGGCTTGCGCTTCACTAAACTTCTGATGCACAAAGGATTGTTAAATCCATTTGCATTTAATTAGTACGGTTTGAAATAGAAAGTTCCTTACCTAAAACCTCTGCTGTGCAGTCTGTAAAGGATAAATTTCAATCATGAAAGAGACTTGTATTCAGACTCTTTACGATATACTTGTGCAAGTGAAATTCTTTTAAAACATCGCAACGTATCCGACTATCATTACTAGCCGTTATTAATCAAATCTTGTAATTTTCGCTGTAATTGCGATTGTGTCGATGTGGCGTGCCGAACGATCCTTAGTACCGTACATATAATTACTTTTACAAGACTATTTAAGTATTACAATAACTTCGAAAGGTTGTATTCTTGTGAGTTATTAATTTTTTTCTGTTTATACAAAGTTTTTGCATGTTAGCACTTCTTATGAGTCCTTTGACTTGTTTTATTGTTAATATGTCTTATCTATTTATTCAATATAAAGTAGTTTTAAACTATATTAAACTGTAAAACACGATATTTAAAGTTGGATTATTTATTAAGTATTTTTAATCTTCAACGGAGCACTGACTTGATGATTTTTTATACGATATTTTTGTATTGCAAGTCTTGAAGTTCCGGGGGCCAGCCTTTTAAGGTTTATTTTCGACGGTGCGTTTGTTTTTGTATTTATTTATGTGGAATGAAACAGTGTTGTTATTCTGTGTATTTTTGCTAATGAAAATCTTTTATTAATTCATGCATATATTTGTATAGTTCACGGTGGAATGTGGATTTAGACATGTGCAACGATGCAACCAGCTTTTTATGCGCCGTGGATGTCGAATGTAGCGAAAGGAACGCCCTTCGCGGGTTTAAGTCCAGCGTTGGACTGCTGCAGGCCAGCGTTGGATTGCTGCAAGCCAGCCGTGTACTGCTGCAAGCCAGCGCTGGTAGCGACCGCACGCCCGCCCGCTGCAATACGTAATGATTTCTACTATTCGCGTCGAGTACAAATCCTAATGGTTGTCCCAATATCACTTGGTCTCTTATTTTTGTAACAGTATACTCAGTATTGTTTGTTGCGAAGCTACGCATCTGTTTACCTCTCTGTCTGTCTGTCTCTCGTGTATTCTCTGTGGCGGCGTGGGAAATGTATCGGGTTCTTCTTTACCTTAACCATCTAAAGTGTAGGTGCTGTTAGCAATATTTTATAGGTTTATTTTGTAGAATTACGAATGAATTACGGAATTATTCAATAAATTGACGAATTTTTAAAGTGGTTCCATGAAAAGTCCAATCATTTCTCACATGTCTGTCTACGTCTGTATATTATTATCAACTGATTCTTCTCCTATATTTTCTACGTAACGTCCACAATCAGTCGAAACAGTGCTAAAATGCAGTAAATTTACGATCTCATTGATATATTAACATGTGATGAGGCTTTATAAATATTGAGTTTTATTTTATTAATTATCAACACATTTTAGCGGTTAAGTTTTAATGATTAATATTTGTTTTTCATTACTGTACAGAGATTCAATATGTTACGTTTTAGTGCTAAGGCGGATCGTTTGAGCTTCATGCGTTCGTTCTATATTATATTGATATTGATCATAGGATTTTGTTATTGTTTTATTTCGATTGAAGGCGCTGTTAACAATTATTATTATTATATTTTTATTAGATAAAATATTCAAGTGATGTCCAGTGAAATGAAAATCATTTTTTCTAAGATATTACCGCTTATTATTAGGAGGGAAAGTCTCATAGCAGCGGATTAATGGAAAATTGATTTTGATGTTACTGGTGATTCTGAACAGCGTGTAGAGCAATAATGGTTACCATATTATAATGTTATATGCAACAGACTGCACAACACGTCAACAGTTCAATACTATTGCTGTACACAACATGTTTAATTTTAAGTATAAAATAACTCGATCTGATATTAACGGTAAGTTTGTGAAGTTAGTCGGTTGCAATCCTTGTTTACTACACTGAACATTTATAATTAATTTTTATATTTATATATAAAGAGACGTTACTGAAAAATGTATTTTAAAATTGACAATAATAAGTATTTAATTATACATTTACAAGGTAATGTAGTTGGATGTCTTATTTTGGAATTATATTTATCTGTTAATGTTTGACTATTACTATTATTTTATCTGTATTTTGTAACGGTATTATTTTTGTCTATTCCTAGGTACTCTGTATATTTTACGTACGGCCGATTTAGTTTTGTCTATGGTATACTATTGTATTTTAACGTTTTATGATGTTTCAACGAATGTTTACATCGTAGAAAATCAAATAAATATCAATATATGAAAATTTATTTATCAGTGTTTTATTTGTACATTTCACACATTTGTAACTATTATTCAACATTGTCAGCGGTGAGAGACTAAACAACACAAAAGAAGATGAAATATTAGTTATTTTACAAATTGTTATTAGTGTTAGCATACGTCCATCTGATTTCTGACATTAGTTGAGGTAATATAGTCGCAAACGAATATATATTGTAGTCAATATGTCAAAATCATACACCTGTAACTTTACGTTTTATTCAAGTCTCGAGAAAATAAAAGATAAATTGACATTGAAAATACCGTTTATTCAGCACAACATACGCATCCAATTGAGCAATCGTTCAAACTTTAAAAAACACCAATTCGACCGGCGCTAGCGCCGACAACAATCGCACATATACAAAATCATTGACAATTTCATTATTACAATGACGTTCAACAAATAATTGTAACAATACAATACAAATACTGGATTAACATTCTCAATATCTTAGTAAATAAAGGAACACAATTGAATGTGGTATTTGCAATAGCAATGGAATTGAATCGATTCAATACAAATTAACTTGCAATCACTAATAAGATTTTAATGAAGAGAATAATTAAACTTTGCACGAATGAAATATTAATACAATAAATATCAATACAATAAAATGGATAAAATAAAAACTTCTTAAAACTACCATCGACATTCAAAACAAAACAATACAAGGATCATTTTTACAAAGAAAAGTTTGGTATACGATTATTGTGGATAGGATTCTAACAGATAAACAAAATAATAAATGATGAGGATTTAAAATTTAAAACAAGTGCACATCACAATTCTCAAACAAACACTGTTGAACAGTAAACTATCCATAATAACAAGTTTATCCAATTTATGTCTATTGCAATTTATCAGCTGTCTGGCATACAGGCTGTGAGAAATTTGGGAGTATGACTTTAATAAGTATAACTTTAAGTACAGTTGTCCCAAAATATTATTGATATCATCAATGCAAAACTAACTTTGTCCATTATATTTTGAACCCTCGAAAGGATATACAGGATACATACAAGCACAACTTTTTGTAGATTTTACTATTCACTGGCATGATCTACAATAAAGTAAGATGATTTTTGAACAACGTTCAAGGGATAATATAATTCCTCATGTATTAAACGATTGACAATCGTAAGCAGCGTGATAAATCTAACATAAATTATATAATGCATGTATATGACTGCATACAAATATATAGAGGACAATATTGATTTGTCCGGCCTATAGAACAGGCCATTGGTTTATTGAACTCATATCTGTGCACCTCATAAGGTCCATTTATCTGAGAGGTTTACATTTAGCAACGAAAACTTAAATTGAACAAAGTTAAAAATTGTTTAAGGTACATTGTTTATGGCTTAAAAACATTGTCTCAGAAAATACATGTCTATCAGTCGATAACAGGCAATAAATGTTTCATTTTTAAATATATTAATTAGGTGCCCATGAATTCGATTATTATGTATCAACAATATACAAAAAATATTGTACCAGCTCTTAATTTCTATGACTCATTATATTATTATAACTACATAGTTTTTAAATTCCGCTATCGACCATAGACATGAAAATCTCCGATGCAATTTAAAACTTCAATTGGTGGGTGATCTACTGGTTATGGCATTAATTATATTACGATTAAACACTAGATAAAACTACAGTTACAACAACTACTTAGGTGGCGATCGTCCATTGACGATGGTGGGAGAATCTTTGTACGACCTACCTTTGGGCTTCGTTGTGGTCACCTTTTTCCTAATCACCCTCTTGACGGTCACCTGCTCTTCGGCGAGCAGGCGTCTCTTCTTTTTGACCTTGTTGTCTTCGATCGTGAAGGAGTCCTCGAAAATGTCTCCGCTGGAATCTGCCGCGGTCGGCTTCTTGTCGCCGATGATCTCGCAGATCGGGCTGTCGAAGGACACCTGGCGGGGGCTTCGCCTCGGCTTCCCGTTCGACGTCTGCGTGGCGATGTTCGCGTGGTTCGTCTTGGCGGGCGGCGTGGCTTTCGGCGCCATTCTTGTCTTTTTCACTTTGACCACGACAGTCGGTTCGGTGGATTTTCTCTTGTTCGTTTTGTTCGATCTCTTTGGCACCATCTCGACACTGTAGTCGGGGTCCTCGTTCTCGCATTCCTCTCTCGGGTCGGGCTCCACGCTCGCGGGCTTGGCCCTCTTGCCCCGTTTGGGTTTGGCGTCGTCCTTTGCCGTTTTCTGTTTCGGTATTTCTATGTTATCACTGCTGTCTCCGACCTCATCGACTTCAGCGATAGCCTTGTCACCTGCCCGTTTCTTACTCGGAGTGAATTCAAGTTTGCCAGTTTTCGTCTTCCCCTGTGACTTCAAGTAGCTCTCAAACAGCTGTCGACACTTTGTGTAGTCGATGGTGTCTTTCGGTTTTAATGTGTTTATGTACTCGAAAAATTTTATGAGCGCATCTGCAACCAAGAAATTTAGGTTTAAAAGTTATAAACATATTACCTTAGAATACACTAACCTGAGTTTTAAAATTGTCATTTACTCACACATGCTATGTTCTATAGGATATGTTTAGAAGACTAAGCATACGAAAGATACCTTTGTAATTGTACTTCCTATTATCATTTGCTTAAGATGTGTGGTAACGTTATACAAACCGGGCACATTGTTGTATTTCTTCATTTCATTCCTGACATTCTTCATGAATGCCTCCTTCATGGTCTGGACAGTTTTGGGCTGTTTCAGAGACTTCTCCCAGGGGAGCTCTCCAATTAACCATTGCAGCATGTTGTATCCCAGAATTTCCAAATCACCTCTCATTGTTGCCACTGCAAAATAATATTTTGCATTAATTCACACTTTTAAAACATAAGCGGCAATATACGACATTGTTTTGTTTTACAGTGGATGTTTTACAGTTTATGGGCGATATAGAACTAAAAATATACAAAAAAAACTTTGCAATTGATTTAAAATAACAGTTTACCTAACATTGTTTCAGTATCCAGTAACATACAATAAAATTATTAAATATTTTATAAATGCATTTAAATTGTTTTTGTATAGTGCCACTTATGTTTTAAACATGCGATTGTCACAATGTTGAAAATTTAAATCTATCTGCTATCTCATTTGATTTTATATACCTTAGTTTGTGTATATTGGTACACGGGCATTAAGTAAGACTGTGTCAAGAGTAAGAGTGACTCATAAAATTCATAGTGAACAAGTTAATTTTATTCCATACCTCCTAAATGGGCATCTCTACTTGTGTATTCTATGGTGCCGTTATGTGCACATTTGGGGTCGGGCTTGAACTCCTTCTCGTTCACTCTGGTGGCCAGGCCAAAGTCCACTAAGTATGCCTGGTTCTCCGTACCCTTTTTCATACCCAAGAGAATGTTGGCACCCTTGATGTCGGCATGCACGTAACCCTTACTGTGTATGTATTCTAAAACATCTAACTGAAAACAAAAACATTATTCGGTTACTATATAATAAAATTGTTGTGTAAGTAGGAAGGGTGATGAATGTAGACAAAGCATGGCAGGTTTGTTAGGTCAGAGATATTTGGCACTCTGTGCGCCCTGCCTACTCCATAAGGGACCCAGGGTGATGTATAATAAGTATACTAATAATTTAATGATGAAACTGTGAGTGTACAATGTTAATTTTGTTCTGGGAGTGAATAGTGGCCAGTTTTTTGTACTTTCTGAAGTTACTCAAGTATTTATTGTATTTTTTGAAATAATTCGACAATATTAATGTAAATTGATTTAAATACATATTTTTGTTCATCATACAGCAATGGTACGCTTATTTTAAACATGTATAAATCCATTATTCAATAAACATTCCTTAAGTACATATAACCTCTAACAATATATGTTAAAGATTTTCACAACTGTTTCCACTCAAGGTCTACTTATGATACTTTACATTTAATAATTCAACATGCAATTATTATGCGGCACATGCTTAAATCTTATCTTACAAAGATTATTAAGAGGAATGTAACCTCGTAACAAATCCCATAAGAGAATAAAATGTTGCTAGGACAACTTATTACTTTGTCAAATCACCAGACATTATTACCATTTGCAAGCCGATTTGGAACACGGTGACAGCGGGGAAAGACCTGCCGGCATCCTTGAAGATACTCCAGAGATCTTTGCCGTACCTCTCCAGGACTAGGTACCTGTACTTTTCTCCTTTGTAATCATGTGACCCATTGCCAAAGTAAAGGGGCATTCCGAATGATGTTAACTTTTTTGACTTCATGTAGTTTGCGACTGAAAGAAATGCATTGTTATAAATAAATAGCATCATAAATGTGTACAAAATGCTAATGACAAAATGTGTCTTACGATCCCAAAATTTTATCATGTTTTTATCAAGTTTCTTATCATGTTTGAAATTATTCTGAAGGTTTTTTGTCTAATTAGCGTTTGTACATGTTTATTCATTACCTAGATTACAAGAGTAACAAAAGGGTAAAAGGAAAAACGATACTCTATCGCCCTCTAGAAGGGTATGCAACAAGACAAATCATTATGTTCACTTACTATCATCTTTATTGGCGTTTCTGATGTAAAAGTGTTTTTCGACAAAGAGCGGTCCGTTTTCGTGAGGTTCCTGGTAAAGTGAACAAGATTTAAATCAATTGCAATATTTTTACGATATACTTTCAGGACCTTTTGGGTTACTTACAATTTTGACAACATATGGATAACTGGAACCTTTTTTCGGTGAACTGTTGTGGTCGCAAGCCGAGTATATCTCTCCAAAGCCGCCCACCCCTATGGATGGTCCGATCCTCCACTTCTTCTTACTAATAGTATCGTTTATTACTTCTCCTACAGGAATGGGCGCGGGCATTCTATAACCATTAGGTTTCTTCTTTAACCCCACAACTTTTTTAGCTTTCCTATTCATTTTCAATAACGATTACAAGGGAATCGTGTGTAAAAGAATAACTAGACTAGACTTATTTATATTATATCGATAAATAGTTCTACAAGTATTCAAAGTTAGAAGGAAAACAAGCGTCGTTTCTCTGTTGACATTGTGAAAACCGCAATGTTTTTTTATGACAATGACATGAAAAAGTCTGTCAAATTCTGTGTAAGAGACAAGTAAGTATAGTGATTTAATAAATTTATAATTAATTCTCTATTACCGGAGGGATAGATAAACACGTTACTATACGCTTGAGAAATTTTACGTTTGAACAAGTATTTAGTTACGGTTGTGGAAGAATTTTGTGTGTTTTACTACAATGCCATGTTTTTTCAGTATAATTATATATGAAAGTCACTTAAATCTACCTTTAATAATTATGGTAATAACGTCTAATTTATTAATTAATATACCTATTTCTATTATTTAGTATAATAACTAAATAATTAAGTCATAGACAATATCATAGAAGTCCCTAGTCATGTGTCATACAAACGTCATGTCATCAGATTGACGTTATTTTATCTCCTTATTTCTTCAAAACAAATAGAACTTAATTTTTTTGTAATAGTTATAATTTTATAGTTTTAACATATTTATATCAACAAGAAGCTTTAAATACATTTAACAGTCAGTATGGTTGAAGACTCCGGTTTGAATTCAAACAAATCTAAGGTAAAAATACACAACCACACTTCAAGATCGTCGGAATTAGAAGTTTTGTGTGGGACATTAAGTGTATTTATTATATTTACAGACGAAAACAACGCGGCCCAAAGCCGTGTACTTATGGACGGAGGCGGATGTCCAGAAATGGTTACGCCGTCACTGTAGTGACTATTACAATTTGTATTGGGAAAGATTTCATGAGGTATTTTATCAGTTTTTATTTCTAACTTGCATTACTTGCGAGCTTCCTCAAGTCATTGCCTGCAAGACAACGACAAAGACATTTAATTGCACAAATATTTAAAGATGTTACAGAATTCAATCCATATTTTGCCTTTTACGGCGTACAAAACAAGAAACTAGCGTATTTGAGTAGGAATTGTTTTAAACCACTTTCAGCATGACATAACTGGACGCGCACTTGTCCGAATAAACGACAATACTCTGCTGCGCATGGGCATCACAAATAAGGAGCACCGCGAGGCCATCTGGCGAGAGATCCTGAAACTCCGGCTCAAGACCGACATAGTTGAAATACGCGATCTGGAGAGACAAGACATGTGACACAGAGACAAGAGAGTGATCCCAAGGGCTCTGCTGAAGGATCCTCAACTGCTGGCGTACAGCTGGGTGAGCGCCACCATCGCCCCGATGAATCCTGCGAAGCAGCAGCGCTGCTTTCGCTGCTGTTTCCCAGTGTAAATGGTGAGGCAGGCAGTGCAACTTGGTTTTTTAAATCAGACTTGTAACTGTATTTTTATAACACATACCCCTATCAGCTTGCAGCTTTGTCTGTCTTAAAATAACTGGGGACAATTCCACACATGACTGTCTGATCCCAAATTAGGCAATTTAATGCCTGTGTCATGGTGACCGGACAGCTGATAAACATACATATATACATACGATATAGTACTTATATAGATATTTTTATTACG
>DWGJ01004191.1:0-12050 GCA_018246895.1 Aspitha aspitha aspitha | reverse complement strand
ATTTATTGACAATTGACATTTATTATTTATTTATTTTATACAAACTATCCTATCTTTTAAGTTGGATCAAATAATAGATATGTACAAAATTTCATTGAAATTCAGTGGTTTCTGAGATTTTTTGCAAATGAACATAACGACATGGGATTTTCATATATATAAGAGATAAGAGATTTTTCAGCTGTCCGGTTACCTTAACACAGGTTCAGTCTAGTTTAGGATCAGATGGCTGTGTTGTGAATAAGATAAGACAAAACAAACATTAATAATGTACATACCTTGGAACTGAGACCACTCTTTCTGTACAATCCTTCCACATAAAGTCCGGTCATCTCTATTGTTGTGATTAGCCTATCGATCACGATCGGTATGTTACTGCCGCCGGTCGGTAATTCGCTTAACGGCACTCCGAATACCTGCAAAATGTACCATATTATGTTACTAAATATAAATAGTATACTCTACACAACGCAATTCTTTTGTATATCGCGTAAAAACTTTATATAAAATACCAAAGTAAAGGTAATTCACGTAAATCTTTTGGGATTTACCTTTCCCCGTGTAACAACCCCCAACTGTTCCCGCCCACCCGCGTCTACCGCTCCCACGATGGCCGCCGAAGACGCCGACGAATCGCTACGACACTGGGTTGACACCTGAAACCATAAAAACACAAGTCTGATTTAAGTATATCAATCTTGACATATAAACTAGAATTAATAATTGTTTATTTAGAGCGAGTTGATTCAATAATAAGGGATGCTCACAAACCTTCATATAGCACTTCTTGTGGGAAGCGAGCTTGCACGTTTGACAAATGAGCGACCGTTCAATGGGCCACATGAAGAACGTCTTGCAAATCTCGCACTCCGTTGGTATGTTTATCATCGACAGTATAAACGTGTGACCTTTGTACTGTATTGGATCGTCCACCTTCAACACAACATTAAGAAATTTTCAATGACTGAATAACTTATGAATTTAATGTTATTGTTAGAATTAATTATTGTTTGTAGAAACGTCTTATCCATGTTTGCTTGTTACTTTTATTGAGTCTTAGTAAACTTTTGTATGTTATCGATTGAAAGTTCACTCCTTCATTGATTCAAACATACTTACTTTCCGCTTCTTATCCTTTTTTCTTTTCGTCCGCGCCTTGTCGGTTTCGTGTTGGCTCATGAACTCGTCCATGAATCCCCTGAACGCGTTGACGCCCATCGTGATCGACAACGTGGAGCCTTCGCGCGCGCACACCGTCTCCATCACGTGAAGGAAGTTGCCTATCAAGTCTTTGTACTTAAGCGCCGATCCCCGAGTCTCCACGACGCTGTATGTCGCCACCAAGTTGTCTTTGAACTCTCGCAGCGCGTGCTTGAATACCCTGTCCACCTACAATTGATATAGGGAATCTGTGAACGCTACGCATTACTCGCTAACAATATGTACCCTATAAGAAGTGACTAACTGAACCGGGGATTGGCCGAAACTGCAGAATTTTTTAAAGCATAAGTAAGCAGTAAGAAAGGTTATGAAATTCCATGACCTGTAGTGTAACCCAAAGTTTGTATGAAATTTCGTGGAAGTGTGGATTTGTGAGAACTAGTATATCTTTTAGTTTTTGGATTTTTATGCAAGCAAAGCCACAGACAAACGCTAGTAAAACAATGACGTACTTCAGACTGTTTTTCGTTCTCGGACGACTCCATGAGGTATATCTTTTTTGTGATGAAATTCTGCATCGCTTGCAGTTCTGTCGCGTCCGATATGATCTTATCCGTTCTGTCCATAAACTCCGACGTGCCGGTCAAACTGAAGTTTGAAGTGACAGAGCCCTTCGTGTGATCCGGCGCTATCAGATTGTACGGGGAGTCCTTTAAAATTATCCGTTTTCTATTTTTATGTCGCCCCCTCGACGCGACCGTCACTGGACTGGAACACGGCATGGTGATGACGCCTTTATTCTGTATGCACTTGGTGTGATAAAGCTGTTTACAGTCGATGCACCTCTGTCCCTGGGTAATAAAGGCGTCGATGGCTTGATGGCAATATACGCATTTGTCTCCCTTCGCGAATCTGGTGCCTTTTCGAAACCTGTAGAAGATTTTTGAGTGCTTTTTTTTAAATTCACATGTTCCAGTTAACTTACAATGATTACGTGCAGATTGTGTTGATCGAGACTACCTGATATTATTGTTAATTCAATTTAAAAAGCAAATAATCCTTAAAGATTCATCGTTTGACTGTTGGAATCTCTATAATTAGCAGGTGTAATGGCGATACCTGTGGCCGGCGATGCGGAAGAGCCCGTTGCCCGTCTGGCCGATGTAGTCGGTGGAGCGCGGGTCGGGCGCGGGCGCGCCGGGCGCCGGGTCCGAGTTGCGGCGCCGCAGCGAGCCGGCCGCGCCGCCCGCCGCCTCCGACTGCACCCTGCACCGCACAGACACCTCTTATACAACTGGCTAACGTACACCTTCAAATTCGCTAACCGCTGTTACGGAGCTCATCGCCGACGCCGTCGCTGGACGCATCACCGTGCGAATGTTATCTATGTCGAACGGTTTTTACTGACTAATTTAATATTGATAAATTTTGCCTATTTCAATATTACTACTACTGACTATATCAATATTGATGACGTTTGATCGAAACGCACTAGGCTTGTATAACATACGGACACTGCGATGACGTACCGTTTGACATCGTGGTGGTCGGGCGGCACTGCGTCGAGCGCGGGCAGCGCGGGCAGCGGCTGCGCGGCGTCGCGCTCGGGCGGCGCGCGGCGCGGGGAGCGGCGCGCGGCTCGCACGGGCGGCGCCGGCGGACACGTCGCCTCGCCGCCCCGCACTACAGCGCACACTGTGGAACATTTGAAAACTTTACATACCAATATAAATAAGTAAAGGTAATATTTATGTTTAAAGTACTTATATCAAATTAATATTATAAATTAGAAATATTGCAACTTTAGAAATGCCTATGGCCATAAAAAATAGTTCATAACAACTGTATCAAGTGTATATTTGCTTTGATTATTTAGATATTCATCACGTAAAAATTACAAGGACCTAGTGTTGGTTGTTGATAATATGGTTAACAATGTTTATCATAAATGTCATTTCTGTGTACAGAACTTAAAGCCCATAGAATTACAAAATATAATCAACCAATTTTTGAATTCATTGCAATTTAATCTACTTAAAATAAACAATATTACAATGACATGACATTGTATAATTTGTACAACTCACCACAATAATAAAACACTAGTTTGAAACATATGGTGTGATAACCCATAACAAGTAAAGTGAACCAAGAAATGAAACAATAAAACTTCAGCTTATCTGATGGAACTACAGCACTGCTCTTGTCAGCTTCTTGCGGCAGAAACATCTTGTTTGTAACAAATATAACATTCAACTAAACCTCTAGCAACTATGTGAACTGTACAAATTGTTGTTTGTAATAACGACCAACAAAGTAGTACCAAAACAAACACATTATGTAATTAGTCACGGGAATTGGCAGATAATCATCTTTTCAGTTCTATTGTTGTCAGTAGAGACAACTAATCGAAAATACCTTTTCTAATTGAGCTTACTATGACTACAGAATCTTTAATTTTGTCAAAATAACAACCAACAATTATGACTAAACAAAACAACCTATTAAGCCTAATGATTTTTATGGTTGGGATGCGACAATAGAAAATAGCCAATATGTGGTAGCAATTTGTAAAGTGTGGCTTTAGTATATAAAACCCGTAACCTTTGAAGGTCATGTTGGAAGGTGACAAATAATATAGTGCGGCTAAGAGACCTGCAGAGAGCAGTGGAAGCCTAGTGGTTTAAAATGGGTTCGATCTTGGCACGCACCTCTGATTTATTATGTGCGTTTTATAACTAAAATTTAAATAACACTTGCTATAATGGTGAAGGAAAACATTGTGAGGAAACCTGCACACCATAGAGGTGTTATCACTACATAGTATAAAACAAAGTCGCTTTCTCTGTCCCTATATCCCTATGTATGCATGCTTATATCTTTAAAACTATGCAACGGATTTTGATGCGTTTTTTTAAATAGATAGAGTGATTGAAGAGGAAGGTTTATATTTAAAATAATCATGGTCTCGGGAAAGGGGAATTGTTTTACTCCAAATTTAACGCGTGCGGGCCACGGGCAGTAATGAATAAATCAAAACTAATGGATCGATTCACTCATTGTCATTTTTTCAGTGAGTGACATAGGCTATATATTTATTACCCGTGCGAAGCCGGAGCGGGCCGCTAGTAAAGTATATAATATTTTCTGAGGTGAGTGTAGTCTACCACTGCGCACTTGACCAGCGTGGTAGACTACGGCGTAAATCCCTCTCACTATGAGAGGAGACCCGGTCAAGCAGTGGACCATAAAAAAGGCCGAACAACAAGAGACCTGCGGTGTTCTCGTGCAAGGTGCGGTGCGGCGCGTGCGTGGCGTGCGTGGCGTGCGCGGCGTGCGGCGCGAGCGAGTCGCGCGGGTCGCGGCGCACGGGCGGCAGGCTGTGCAGCGCGCGCGCCGGCTCCAGCGTGGTGCTGGACAGGCTGCGCTGGTACACCTGCGGCGAGCTGCGTCTGCGCGCCACAACAAACTCACTCCACTCACTCGGAAACGTCTACACGCGCACAACGAAAACGAATTTTTAAGAACGAACTCTGCCCCGTAATGTCGCATCGCACTCGTCGTGGAATGTACCGACGGGTTTGGAAGTGTGTAAGTGCATGCAATACAATTCAAAACTCTTTAAGCTAGGTATAATAAAAGCCAACTACAGATACAATTATTACATTCGAAAGCTCATTCCTACAAATAAATCCGCATTTCTTAGGGAGTACACAATACATAATAGAATAATTAATGATTGATCCTTGAATTATTTACGTATAACTAGTAGAAAATGATGTTATCAAGCTACCGAATATAAAAATCCCATGTCTTTTCTGAATCACATAGGATGCCAAACTTTTATTTATATCAGTGCTAAGGGTGCGTTTCCACCAGGGATGAGCTAGAATGTGTAGCAAGGAATGTGTTTGTTAAGAACCAATAGGAGAGAAACCTCGCTTAATACGCAGCGCAAGCGTATTAAGCGAGGCTAGATAAATGAAGGGATCCTATTGATTCTTAACAAACACATTCCTCGCTACGCATCCTCGCACATCCCTGGTGGAAAAGCAGCCATAAAAGTGCTAAGTGCTAAATATAGTTTTAAAGAATACATATCAGTAGAGAAATGGGAAAGTACCTTGAACTGCTTTTGGTGGTATCGGAGCTCTCCGCCGGACTCCAGTCGCCCACTTGCCGGAGATATTCCTCGCTGCTGCTCGCTATAGATTCGGCAAGTTCCCTCTCTCGTAACTGCAAAACACTTTTTCATTATACGTCGAATCATCATAAAAAGATGCGGTATTTATTTTAACTTTGGGAAAGAATTCTTTATTACAATGAATTATATCATCACGTAATGTTATTTTCAGTTCATTATAATTTCCAGTAAACAATGGGCACAAAATTAATATTTCATTTTTAATAGGCGTTGATGAGTGTCGTTAATCCATATTAGAAGTGCGAAAGTCACTGTCTGTCTGTGGGCCTGTATGTTATGCTTTCACGGCCGAACCTCTTGTAATGAAATTTGGTATGGGAATAGTTTGAAGTTGCGGGAGTAACCCCTTAATACTGAGTATTAGGTGTGTCCTAGATGTGACCCTTAAAGATAAGAACCGGGATAGTTTCATTAAGGCCCAAGGGCATTGATCGAAAAGCTAGAAAGTTGAAAAGGCAGCGAACTGGCAACAAGTGTCATAGGCTTTTAATATGGGGATCCCTTATATATTGTTTCTCCAAATAACAACATCCCAATTGTGTAATAAAACAATTAAATCACCTTGTTACATTATACCTTATTCTTTTCAACCATCAGATGGTTTTGGTCTATCCTGAGCCATATGAGCTCGTTTGCAAGATCTTCAGCGGTGATTTTGTTGGGCCAGGGGACGGGAGTCTGTGAATATTTGCCGGCGTTGTGACTCCAGCTCTCGTCAGGTGATGACTCGTTTGCTTCTTGATGAACAAGGCTATGAAAACGATTGAATTATTCTTAAAAACATATTTGTTGAAATAGAAATATGGAAGAAATCATGCATTCAACGCCGCGTATTTATTTCTTTTTTTTATTAGTTGTTTTCGTTTTCGTGTCTTTGGCGAGGAGCAATAAAACATAATTATTATTATTTATTAACTGAAGACATTATCAAGCGATATCGACAAAAAAAACTTTCGTACAATCGTCATGTTTGCAGATTGAAAAATGGTTTTCCATTTGCAATGCCCTGCAATACGGGTAATGTTTAAAGTCAGCCTTAAAATTCTGACCCTAAAACAAACATACTAAAATAATTTGTTTATCGAATTCCTATGAATAACATTCGTTACACAATACTACTCACCTTACGCTGCACTGCTTCACCGGTAACTCGGTAATATTCTGAGTCTTGGACACTCTTCGCTTGCCGTACGTTTGCGCGGTGGAGCTATCCAAAATGAGATTATCGCGTTTTTTCTCTAGACTGAAAAAAATCATACATCTTATATGTGAAAAGTTAAAATAAAATAAAAAGAAATTGTAACAATTATACCTGGATATTGGCAACGACTGTGTGGGTCGCAACTGGCGTGTCTTCTCCGCTTCCTCTTGTATGAGCATGTTTCTAAAATTGGAATCGAAAGGTAAATTACACATGTCTGTGTCGAAATGAATAAATTTAAATGGAAAATATTGAGCAGTTATATGTTAAATCAATTCATTATTACAGACAAGCTCTAAAAAAACATCATTATTGTAACTGCACAATATCAACAAGAATGCAGCTTCGATGAGAGCCCTTAACGTGCCTTCGGAAGTACGGGAAACATACACTTTGCGGTCCAACCCCCCATTCAAGTGTCAACGCAGCCGGCGTCGCTCACTTTCACAGATCCCTTCCAATCTACTACTGCGTCGAATATCAATAATAGTATAGTGTAAGCATTACATACAGCTGTATGTCGATGATGTTCTTGAGGTGCTCGATGCTCGGCTGGCGGTTGTTGAACAGCTCGGCGGCGGTCGCTGGCGTCTTGCTGTCGCGCTGCACACACACACGCACACACATTCATACATACACACATACACGTCACATTGTGCTCTGTTCGATTCTCGCGATCGTTTAACAGTTACTAACGACAACTAGGTTAGTATACAAGTATACAAGTATATTTCTATATATATTTCTATATCTGTATATATTTTATCGACAATCACTATTTGCCTACCATATAGAATAAAGCATAAGATATTACTTGTTTCATCACTTTGATGTTATGTGTTAAATACAGTAGTTTTGTAATATTAATTTATGAATTGTTTTTTACATAACTTTTTGTAACATCCATATAGTACAATACCTTGATATATACATCCATATTTGTTAATACTGCGAATTTCAAACGTTTTTTTAAATATTCAGTAGCATTAAGAATTCCAAATTAATTAAATAACAGATGGAAGGTTACGATTTCAATTAGAGACAAATAATGGAGGTTACAGATAATTTTCATAATGGATGAAACATTTAATTTCACATACGAGCTCGTAAAGTGAGCACGACCAACCTCGTCTGTGTGTTTGGGCGGCGGCAGTCGCCTTCGGAGCTCGGGCAGAGTTTTCCTCAGTAGGAACCCTTTGGCGGCCGCCTGGAAGAGCACGAGCCCGTCTCGCAGCTTAAGGAACCAGCGCCGCACGCGACCGCCGCGGAACCACGCCTGCACCCGCAGTGCGGCTTCCTGCCGCAACACCAACCAGTGCCTGCGAAAAGAGAATCAATCGAACGTCAGTATCCACAATTTACCGACAACATTTAAAGCAAAGCAGTCAACAAAAGATGATGAAAGTTCACTAGAACTTGTAGATACATGTGAGGATATATGAAGTATAGATGCAACAGATAGTTGTTTGGCCGAATACCGGATACCGGATGTTCGGCCGGACCACCAGCCGAATATCCGGTATCCGGCCGCCGAATATTCGGAATGCGGTATGATACAAAGTAACCCCTACGCATGGTGGGGAGCAAACGCCAAACAATTCCCGATTTTGGTTAAATTTGCCCAAATCTCTCTTCTCCATCTAGCAGTGTGTACAGTGAGAGACTGTTTTCAGAGGCCAAGCTTATATATGAAAACAAGAGGAATCGTTTGCGCCCCAACAATGCAGAAAAGCTTGTTTTTATACATCACAATTTACCTTTAGTAGATTTCCAATACTAAATTATTTAATATTACTTACTAGTTACAAATAAGTAACTTTTTAAACTATCAATATTATTACCAAGGTACTTAAAATATTTGATTTATTATTATAAAAGCTGTTTAAAATAATAAAAAAACTTTTATTACAACTGGTTTTTATTTAGATTCCAAATCTAACAAGTTTACTGCCTATCCGGTATCCGGCCGGATAGTACATTACCATCCGGTATCCGGCCGGATAGTACATTACCATCCGGTATCCGGCCGGATAGTAAAAAATGGGCCGGATAAGCCGGATACCGAATAATAACGGAATATTCGGTGCATCTGTAATATGGAGTGCATGCGAGTGACCTGCAGTAGGCCTGGATGACGAGCGAGGCGCGGCGCAGCGCCAGGTAGCGGCGGCGCTCCAGCACGGCGCGGAACCAGCGCTGGATGGTGATGATGGACGCCATGATCTGCTGGTGCAGCCGGTACTCCAGCTTCGTCTGCTCGCTCTCGCGCATGAAGATCTTCGTTGCACCTACGCCAACCAACCGATTCCATCTTAACCCTAATACTGATCCAGGAATTATTTTAAGTTATATCTATCACAATATTTGTACTTATGGAATGATTTAAGTATAGCAATCGATAACCTGACTTACCTAATTGATAGTTGTCCCTGTCCAAATTTAAAGTGGCCAAGAAATGCCTGACATCCGACTGTGAACTCAGCAGACCCTTCGGCAGCAGGATCCTGTACAGCTGGATGAATTCCTCGTAGGTGAGCCGCACGTTGTAGCCGGCCTGTCGTATGCGGACAGTTTCCAGCATGCCCGTATACCTCAACTGTCTCTGAACGGTGTCCTCGTCGAAAACGTTCGGGATCTTGTCGCTATTCGACTTTATACACCTGGAAATACAATGAGCGGGCATTTTAAAAATACAAGATACAATTTCTTTATAACTGTGTGCAATAGAAAAATTTTTTTTGATCCAAAACAAATTTTTAATAAAAAAACTTGTTAACCTGATGAAGAAAGGATTCGCCTGGTTCAGTGTCTCCATGAGGGCGGCCAGGGAGTGTTGGAACTGCGCGGCCACCGTGAGCGGTTGTTTCCGCTTGGCGGCGGGCGCGGCCGTCCTGCCCGCCAGCGTCTTCACGCTCTGGAGATTCTTCAGCCCTTTCTTGGCTCGCTCGCGGGGCCTGAACGACTTGTTCTTCCTGCCGACGCGACATATCGGTACAGATCGTTTCGACGTCTACACACGCCGACCACCATATGTGTAACTAAGCCCCACATTTAGCTGTACATGCGATTGAATAGAAATTCTGCGACGGGACGTGTACGGGAAGCCGTATGTGATGCTCGGTCTCAATTGTCTATGTACAAACAGCGATTTAGCCACCGCATTAACCCCTAAAATTATCACGACAGACGGGTGATCACGTAAAGGTGTAAAAATATTAACACAACAAATATACAGAATGACATAAAATTAAAACCCATGGCCGACACCATATGATAGATAAGATCCCCAACCGAAGGTCGAAGTTTCATCAAACAAAATGTATAATATAATTATATATTTCTGTTTTAACTCTAATTTGAAAGAAATAAAAGATCGCTTGATTCCAAATTTATTAAAAGCTCGAGGCATGCTTATTCAACTTATGCATTGAAAGGCGATGTGTGAGGAATGATAGTTAAAGTAAAACAGAAATAAAAAGGCAAGTAAAATATATATCGGGCCGTAGTATCTCGGTCGACACGGTTACGTTTTGTCGCATATTTTGTTTGATGAAGAGAGAGTGCGAGACAGAGACAGAGGCTGCGTGTAACCGGAGGCGTCGCACGTACATGACGATTTGGCTGGCGCGCTGCATAACGTCGGTGTCGTCGAACGTGCGGTCGTCCCGCTCCCGTTCGAGCCTGCGCGTGCGCGTCTCCGCGATTCTATAATGTTTTGTCCCTTTCCCCCCGAGGCGCGGCGCGCTCGTGCTCTCTACGCGCCTAGTGTCGGCGGCGCGCGCGGCCGCGTCGCGAGCCTTGCTCGGCGCTCTGTGCGCCGTTCTGTTCGTGGTTTTATGTCGAAGGAGAAGGGAGACAACAGTTACAAATTAATCAAACAGAAAACAAAAATAAAAAATCAAACCGTACGATGGGTGTCGTCTGTGACGCGCATGCATGACGATACGGTGTGCCCGCTAGATGCTTATGAAATACATATTTATACTAATACTGGTAGATAGGTAATAGGTCTAATAGTTAGCAAACATAACTGGAACGACTACTAAAAGGATGGCCGTTGAAATGGATGTAAGACTGTGTTTAGACTTGTGTGAAAATGTGGCACACAATGTACTATACGGCATCAAGGAGTTACATTTGTGTAATAGAAATGTTAACATCTCTAACCACAGTCTCAGATCATATGTTACAGGAGGTGAAAAAAGTCGATAAAAATAAAATATCGATACAACAAGATCCATGCATTAGGTGCACATATAATAAAGCATGCCATAAACGGTGACTTACGCAATGCGGTTGATTGCGAGATTGATTGACGATACTGTCACCAGTTGGCTGAGCAGAGACATTATATTACGTCACATAACATTATTAGCAGAAGCTTTCATAGACATATTTGTATAATATACAGAAAAATGAAGTTTACAATTGACATTTTTATCTTATTGATAAGATTTTATTAATATAATAATTAGATTTACATTAAAAAATATTCACGTTCACGCCAATAACGTGTTAATTTGTCAAACATTTGGAAAAGGTTAGTTGTTCGTAACATTAATGTGATTATTGATTTACTTATGCACTAATATGGTAAGTACTAGATCACAGTATTATTATAATTTCAATAGAACATAAGTTGAAGTGCAAGTACTGACCTGACGATATTATCGTTTGGTGCATGAATCGAGGCGCGCGGCACTCTGGACGCCCCGTCAACCCTGTGCACCCTGTGTCTCGTACCGGCCTCCATAAAGGCAAAGTACCCTCTGTGTGAATATAAAAATACATTCGTTTTATTAAAAATGATTATACCTCACTGCCGCTTTGCATTCATCGATTAGCCATGCGGTGTGTTTGAAATTTAAATATAAGGGCTGAATATTTTAAGACTACTTTATGGACAACCATTAGTTCGCAATCCAAAACCTGCATTATAGTTGCCAGGCATCTAATAAATTCCATATACGTCAACATTGTGAGGCATATATTTACATCATAAAACATTTTGTAATCGCCACAAAAAACACTCATGCTCATCTCATAAATAAAATTGTATTGAGTTAAAATTGAACCAACGAGCTTAGGCTCAAAAGTCAATTTCAACTAGTGTTTTAATCAGGAGGTGCCATCACAATGTCATATACATCATTATTCTATGATGTTCTCCTCCCAAAGGTTGTCTGAAAGAGATCGCTTAGTAGCTATAAAACCGCCTTGTTGTACTGTTCTTGCGATTTTTTTGTGTATTATTGTTTTTTTTTATAATTTTAGTGCAATAAAAAGTTATAATAATAATAATAATCAAGTATCGGCATTAAATTAAAGCGGGTTGGTGATGTAAGATGGCGTCAGGCGGTATGAGGGGGTGTGAGGCGGTATGATGATATGTGATAAAAAAGCATGGGATTGAATAAAACATTTCACCAGGTTGTCTCTAATTCACCATGTAATAGTTATAGAACTGAGTTTGTAAGCAGATGA
>DWGJ01004190.1:0-12053 GCA_018246895.1 Aspitha aspitha aspitha | reverse complement strand
CGTCCGGGATGTCATCAGTATGATGTCGGGTGAGTTTGGCTCTTGGATCGACGGCCAAACTTGAGACAGGTTTTTGTTGGTTTGAGACAGGTTGGCTGCTTACGTCTTATTAATTCCGATTGATATTTTATTTGTACCGTTCATTATGTTCGCACGACCCTTGTGTATTATTTTTCCGGCACGATCCATGTTCCCATGTTTGTCGCGGCGTTCGACTGCCCGACCTGCACTGGAGTATGAACCCTCCACGACCAGGTGTCGGCGGCGGCACCCCGACCTGACCTCGCTCGGAACTGAACTTGACATATCGTGAGTCGCCACCGCATTAATATCCGGTCTAATGATACAATCAGAACATTATTGCGATTAGATTAGCAACGTTTAAAGAGTTATAGGAATGACTATTAATTATCCTCTCTGGTTATTAATTGAACTGTGCGATAATGCCGCCGCCCTTAGAGTGTTCGTCTTATAGCGAGCGTACCTACTTCACTGTAAACAGCTGATTTTGCGTTCGGCGTATTGCATGTAAATATCCTGGTTACCTTCCATTCGTGTTTAACTGTCTAATGTTCAAATTCTTTAAAGCCGCCCCACATAGATAACTTTTCCCATTATACCCGACCGCGCCAGCAGGCAGCAACGATCATTGCCGTTTATCGAACTGTGTTATGTGTTCTTCCAAACAATTGGAAATTTGTTTCGGCCATTAAAGTTTAGTATGCAATATGAACACTGTTTTATACTCTACATACTCGTATGAAAATCGTAGCACTCCTATAAAGCAAGGTAAACATTACAACAGGTAATATACTTGTATATCTAAATATTGACTTTTCATACATGAATTGATTATTTTGTTACTGTGGAAATTTATGTCATGCACTTTGTAACGAGGACAAAATTATGTGGTACTTATTTCTTTAGTGACTTAGCAAAACCGGTTATCAGTAGTGATACGTTAAGTTAGTAGGGAGTAGCCACTTACTGGGGAAGGGAGAGCCGCAAGCGGCGCCGTGGCACGCGCGACACGCCTCCCGGCCGTCCAGCGCCAGCCCCAGCGCCAGCGTGGGCGCCAGGCTCGGCCGCGGGCACAGCTTGCACCCGCCGTTATACTTCTCGCACAGACACACGTTCCTGTCCAAGTTCTCCACTTTGAGCTCGTTCAGTCCGAACTTGTCGCACCGCTTCTCCAGCGAGGCCGCCAGCTCGCCCGGCTCGGGGAGGAACCCGCAGGGGTGCGGGCACGCGCGGCAGCCGCCCGCCTCCAAATTCCTGTTGGATTCCGTGTCGACGTTGTCGTTCTCGCGGTCCGGGATGCGGTAGGCGCTGTCGTCCCGCTTCCCGCTCTCCGTGCCGCCCAGGTACGAGGTGAGAGTCACTTCGGACGACGAGCGAACCGCGTTGTTCAGTTTGTACTTCGTCATGTCGGCGTCGGGTCTAGAATCGCGTTTTGAAGACGGACGCGCGGGACATTTTACGACGATATCGGCGAGAGGTTCGCGGCGCCGGTCGGTACGTGGGACGCTAGTGGCCGGAGGCCGGCGGTCGAGCCGGCTGCGCGCGGGCGAGTGAGCGCCGGCGCCGCGGCGGCGGCTGCGGCTGCGGCTGCGGCGTGCAGGTGCGAGCCGATGGGGAGAGATGCGGTGTTGGTGAACGCGGCGGCGGCTGAACCGCGAGGGTTGCTCGACAATGCGCGCCGCGCGACGGATTCGCTCGCGGCACGTCGCGTCGGCGCGGGACTCGACGGCAACCGACCGTTGTCAGAAAATTGAGGGGTTTTAGCCACAGTTAATGAAGAAAGAACAGTTATAAAAATTGTAGCTGCAAAAGGATGCAGCGATATTAAAAATTAAAAATGCCAGTCCAAGGACATAAAAACTGATTTATATTAACTCTAAAGTCTTTATCTAAATAAAGGACATACATACCTATATTTATCTAAGCTTCTATCTAAGCATGGCCATTACGTGTAATGAGGTTACGACCTCGCTTTTAAAAATTCATGTCTATCAGCAGGTAGCTTTTAGTATTTTTATCTGCTTATGAAGTAAAACGTTAACCGGCTAGGTTCTGCGTATTACTGCGGCGGAGGAACCACGCGATGGTCAGTTGCACGATTTTTCTCCTTCCGCGGAAGGCTGCGTGAGGTTATTGCTAACCTGATGTGGTAAGTTAGTGTTCATAAATTAATTTCAAAGTATTAATTAGTAATTAATTAAATTAAAATTTTTATAAAACAATTACAATATATATACCATAAGTATATTAAATTAGGAAAAATGTAAAAAAAACTTTAAAAGGTATCGGTTTCCAAACATTTAATATCAATTTTATTAAAATCCGTAATTCAAATAAGAAACTAAAATATTTGAGAAAAAAAAAAAGTAATAAAATATTGCCCGCCCGAACAGGGACTTGAACCCTGGACCCTTGGATTAAAAGTCCAATGCTCTACCGACTGAGCTATCCGGGCTTCCTTAACCAATATTGAAATATGTACACAGTTTTAATAGCTGTGGAAAAAAATAACATTTAGAATATTTCTTTATCTACATTTATTCAAAATCTTCATTCTGTCTGATTATATTAGATATATCCAAATTATCCGTTTTGTGATTTTGCGGTAACCTGTTCAAAATCGAATGGCTTTACTTTACAAAGCAGGCTATTCAAATACGCGTAGCTGACTATTTCAGTCAACCTGTGAATGATGTACTTACAGCTGAGATTAATGTTTTTAATCTTCTTCCTGTTCAAAACTTCACCCAAAGTATCGTTGTATTTATAATAAAAACAATACTATTAGGTTATATTAGAAATGTTATTATTCGAGCGAGGCTCGGTCGCCAGCTAGATGTCATAATGGATTTCTTTTTACATCATAGTTCTGTCTTTAGTTTCAACAACGGATACTGTCACACTGTTGCCAATAATCGGCTTAACATGTCTTGTGTTTAACATTTTCAGTCTGTCTAACAATTGCTTCATCTAGAAGCCCGGCAGTGCGCGAGGCCAAGTTCCGAGTCAATACAAGTAGGGTGTAGGTACATGACACGGAACGTCTCAGCGTAATTCCTGTTTACTAAAACTCGATTCGCCTTTTTTTAAGAACTGTAAATTAAATTCTGAATATCAACATTTTACGCTTTATAGCGTCTAATTTTTCAATACGTGAAAATGCATCTACCCGCAGTCTTCTGACGGTAAGCGGTGATATCTCCTACGACATGGCGCGCTTGTCCAGTGACTGGCCTTTCCTGTGTTCACCCTCCGTTTGAGAAGCCGTAATTTGTTCTGTTGTTACCGTACTGCAGCATCTCGGGTAATTACAGCCTGCGTCGGACCGCACTCCGCCCGCCGGCTCATCAGCCGCTCCTAATTATCTACTTCCTATTCTGACGGTCGATCGTATTATGTAATTACGTCAATGTCTATGCCAAGATGCCAACATACATCTTGATTAGCGCAGTTTTTGTATTTATAGCGGCTTTTGTCCAACGCACCGTCCGTTTTCCACGCGGATAGTAGTAATTGGGACGATTCCTAACACGGCTATCTGATTCCTAATTAGGCGATTTAATTAGGTTTGTGTTACGGTAACCGGACTGCTGCTAAACAGATATCACATACTAGATAATTTGTCGTCGAAGTTACTAATTCAATCAGTAGATATCCTGAAGTATTATCTATTGGACGTATATATGTATATATATGTATATAGAATATAGAATATACATATATCCCTTGATTAACAGGAACGTAGCTCAATGTTACCCACAAATGTAGCAAGGCGTTGACAGGTTCCGACTATGATGGCAACACATCGGAAACTTCTCTGCTGATGCAAATAATGAAACACCTACATATTCATTGTGAAGATCGCTCTCCCACTAGTGCAACTCATATCATCTTTTGTCGTTGTTATTTTCCTTGCTACTAGTAATATCGAAAAAGAATAAGATGCATAGAATCAATAAGCATATTGTTACAAATACATAAGGCTCGTAACGTTTTGTATGACGCTAAGAGAATATTTATTGTTTCTACTTTCTGTGCGGAGTCGACATAACTGGCAAAAACATTATTGTTCTAATTTTCGCCTTACGTATTCATTTTAAAAAGTTGAAATTGTAGGATCAAATTTATTTGACCATAAACTGAATCTATTGTATTATCAGTGTTTTTCAAATAAACAAATCATATTTGTATTATGATTTCAAAAAAGTATCGACTCAGAATAGTTGTGACAAGCGTTTGGGCAGAACTCGTGACCAGTCACGACCTCTCGCTTGCACAACTACCAGACATTTTGCTTACAAGTAATTGAATTTCATTTTATTTCTTTAAATAAATTCTGTTGATTTTTTTTAAGACACTTATTATACTAAAAGTAGGTACGTAGAATGTAATCGTTTTGAAATTGAACGAATTGAAATAGGCGTAAAGATTGATTCAAGATTGATACAGTCGGGCCGTCGGAAACGTAACGTAACGTAAACCTGAAAATAAAGTAGTCTAACAACAATTGCTTTCACACTTTTCAAATGTTACCTTCATGTACTGTATTATTAATGTTTAGTACCTACTTTTATGTATGTTCTTATATATGAAGTATCAATTAATATTTTACTAATCATATTTCACCGTTTTTGCTGACACGGGCAACACATTAATTGACAGTCTTCATCAGACTTCGTTAGACTAGAAATAAACCATTTCATTCTTAACACCCTGTGTTGTAATGTCTTAAGTGCCTACGCATTTACAATCAAAATTCCAGTCTATTTGTGTAAGAATCTACTTTATTATTATTGTTTGGATACATAATATTATTAAAATACATATAAGTTGTGTAAATGTATGTAAATAAATGCGTTATTTTGTCATTATTTGTGCGAACAACAGCCGATGGGAATGTGACGCGGAAATACATTACAAGTTGTTAACTATTGTCCCTGACTTGATGATTTCTGGTACCTATGTGAAGTCATTACAGATTAAATTATTTTTTATCACAGCATAAATATGTATAGTTATTAACTTGAGTAATATTTTTTATTTTTCTTACCATATTTTACTACTTTGTCACTTATTAAAAAAACGGAAAGATTGACTAACAATAGTTATCGAAAACAAAGAACATTGGGGTTTCTATATTCAATAAAACAAGCCAGAGTTTTACACGCTTTTCGAGATCATGTCAAGATTCCGACAATATCGCTTGTCGTTAAACTTGTGACAACAAAATTTTCCGGATGCAATCTGCTGCAAGTAGCACCCAACGCTAATTCATCATCCGTCACGGCGAGCGGTAGTTCACGGATAATTTGGCGGGAAATACGGAACAAAGATGGCGACCTCGCTTCTTCCGCCGCTCGCAAAAACCGCTGTCATCCCAGGAACCATGCACCGATAGATGACAATGTCTAAAATTGTCATACAATGAGCAAAGCGAATCTGCGGCAGCCTACACTTTTATAAATGCAATTGTGTAATGTTGAAAGAGAATGCATTCAAAGCGTCATTCATTGCTTGATAGCGATTACGTTTAAAAGATACAGATATTGCAGAAAATGGGGGAAAACATTATTATTTGCGAATTAACACCAGCGTATATATGATACGATTATAACAATGACACAAAAAATCTAGCAAAACAGATAAATGATACATACTTCCAACTAAAACAACAGTTATAATATACGAGTACATCATATAATAAACAGAATAAACAATATCAGTTAGTCTCCGAAAGCGGCGTGTATGGAGATATGTAATTATGAATGTAGACAAAAGGCGTTGTGAGTGTAATTATGATGATAGAGGTATTTGTCGCTCAGTGCTTGCTGCCAACTCTTTAGGGACCTGGCGTGATGATTTTATTTCAGAATTTTGTGTCGTTTAGCGCCATCTTTAATATAATAAATACACTATGTACTATTAGGATAGTGCTCAACAATGTTGCCGTATTTTAACTGTAGATGGCGTATAGAGACGTGTTTGTTGAGCGCCATCTATCGAGCAGTAGTTTCTTTATATCTTCGCGTAGACCGTGTTTTCAATGTGTTCGACATTTTGAGTAAATATCTTTTTGTAAAAATGGATTATGTTTTAATTGAGCGTTATTTTGTAATAGGTACAGAAACCGTATTACTATAAAACCAACTATGTATAAAATTTTAGTGTTTTGAAGGTTTTAATGCGAAGTAGTGTAGTAGTAGTGTCTAGATGGCGCTACAGCTGTCAAGCACCTTGTAGATCAATCAATCTGTTTGTGAATTTACAAATACATCTGTGTGTGAAATTTACAAATACATATGAAGTAGTATAGGGAGACTCTAGATTCATAACTTAATCATCGATGATTTTATGTTATCTACAATCACCATTATTTAATATTAATACTTAGTGAAATACCATGTGGCGTAATATCTAACATGAGGCGAACATCAGTACCCCAATTGTAATTATTCGACTTAAAATTTAAATAATGTAATGAACTAAGATGTAATTGTAACCAGTATTATTTTAAGGATTATAATTAGCGAAACAAGTCTGTAATTTTTTATCATTTACATTAATTTAAAAATCATTATAGTATGACTCAGCTCAGGCCCGCGGCTCCACTCGCGTGGAAATGGAATTTCCAAAAAGTAATAAATGCACAAATTTATCTATTAATTAACAACGTAAATCTAAAATTTCGGTGTCTGTCCGACCCCGTCTCGGGCTGGATATTACAAAATTGCGTTTTTATTGCTCACTTATAGTTAATGTAGAGTTGTGACTCTACATTCTATATTATACAGTACGAGTAGTTAGGGGTGCCTAACTTTTTTAACATACGCTGTTGCTGTTAATTCTTTCCCACTTCTGGTTAATCATCCTCCTAATGTTATGAATGGGTCAGAGAGGAAAAGACGGTCACCACACAATGCGATTTGAACGTTAAAGTTATGTAACTGCTGCCGTTAAACTTATCCTCGCCCATATTCTAAATTCTGTAGTGCTTCCCCTCGCGCGGAGCGTGCCAGCCATACTGAGTGACGGCTCAATGTTACGTTACAGGTTAACGTTTATTGAGATTGTAAAGTGCAAAGAAAAAATTATAAAGCGCTACAAGTTTATGAGTGTTTCTGTACCTTGGCACGAGGATAATCTACGGCATCTTTTAAGGAGATTTTTGGAGGTTAGACGGGTTTTGGGGCGTTTAGAGTGGGAGCTCGAATTGTCCAGTCAGCGATTCCAGGATAGACTACGGTGTGCGCGAGCGTTCGTCATCGTAACAGCCAAATAGAGAAAGATACCGACAAGCATAAACCTGTGCTGATTATACAAATATTTGTTTCGGATGAGCGTCGAACCCACGAGCTCCGCACCACTCGGGGTCTGTAACACTCGGCCCGGAGCAAACGTGTCCCAGTCGTCTCGCGTCGCTCTCATTTCGTAGCACGTAGAGCGCATTAGGATCGTATCGGCGAGGTCCGCGCTCGAGGCCAGGGCCGCCGTAGCGCTGGCTTCCTCCGCGGCCGGCGCCGGGCCGCGCGAGGACGGCGTTACGTGTCCACTTAATGTTAATGCGACCAACATGCGGTTCAACTTGATAATGCACTTAAAATAACGTTGACCGTCACCGCGATCACACTTAATGAATATTGCCGAATGGCGGTAACTCACGATGCGGAGTCGTTTAAAGAACACAACTAGCATGATGTTTGATGAGTGACCTTACTGCCGAAATACAGACAATATGTGTAATAGGTGTTCGTGTGCGCCCCTCAAACTGAAAGGGATAAAGGAACTGCTAACTCTCATTACTGACATGGGATTCCAATGCGGGACAGGCGCTGTCTGAAGAGTTATGCCGGTCCTTACAATGGGTCCGGTATGACTTATTGAAGACTCGAAAATCGAGCTTCGGTTAGATTATTAGGATGATCTATTAATCGTAGCAACGGCGACGAGCCTTCCGTCATGTAATGTTCCCCGTGAAAGCGAGAAGTGGACTTCGGAGAGACGCTTCGCTGACAACGAGACAGCAGCCTTCGACTGCATACCCCCCCCGTGGCAATTAACGAGTCTGTATAAATAAATATTAATAAAAAAAACATTGACTAGTATTATTGATATCCCTTAGCGACATGAAATATCGCAGTTAGTTATACTTTTAATTGGAGCACGATTACTTGTTAGGTAATTTATTTAATGAACATGAAAGGGAATATTCTGAACACGAAAACTGAACTTTTAATAATAATTGGTAACCCATTACGAATTAAAATTTAGTTCAAAATTGATTAAAACATACCGCATATTCATTTAGCCGTAAATTGCTATATACATAGTATTATACATCGGCCGGCCCGTTGGACGCGGGTTCGATTATGGGTTGTATGCTACAAATGAAAATATCCACCTCCATCAAGTAAAATAAGGGCTAGTATATGCTGGTCAATATACCTGTGGAAAATTTACCTAAGCTTGTCAACAGTGCCCATGGAAATATGTATGTACTTTACATCCTTATATTGCAAGTTGACTTTATATAAAAGCGTCCCTGCCTTCTATCTGGACCAGAACAGTGTAAGGTCAAGGAAGTGTAGAGTAATAGACAAACAAAGAAAGAGACAGAAGGTAAAGATTATAATAATACATGTATGTTCATACTCATTTCCCATAAGGGTAGGCAGGCACTAAGAGTTTTCACCTTTCACGGTCATTAAATACTTTTGTCTGTACTATTTTCATCAAAGTCGACTTGGACTTTGAAGAGGTCTTTTCACCTTAAAAATCGAATTATAATATAACTCATTCTATTAAGTTCTTAATTAATATGAGCTTTACTGTTGTATAGCCGCTCGCGGGCGATGCGGCGCGCGCCGCGGCCGTGGCGCAACACAACAGGAGCTTATTTGTGGTGCGTTATCAGTGTGCGTCGTTGGCGAGTCCGATAGCGCTAATTAACACGGCTGTGGTCGAATTATCGAAAATGGATTCGAACGGACAGAGCGGCCGCTAATTGTGAACTGTTGTTGGACAATTTTCATGTTTACGTTCAAATCACTAGCCACGGGACGCTGTTCGGAGTACAGTGATGACGGTAGGATGGTATGGTTTCGTTCAGTTTCCTTTGGAGTCGCCGAGCGATTCGGACCTCAGAGATGAAAACGATGAATGGCAACAAAAATGATTCATAATTGTTCCACCGAACGATGGAAGCCGGAGGAAAATCTCTCGGCATGCTTTTATGCGAAGTGTTAGTCGTTGTACTACATATTAGATCTCTGAGCTCCGTTTGTACTCTCGTCGAATAAAGTTAACCTCTAATATGCGTTTGTCATATCGTCATACAGCCCAGAACGTTCCTCGTGACCCCAGCCGCCCCGCCGGCGCTGAGCGTGACCACCATGCTAATATGACGCTTAGGATGCGCCGCGCCGCCCCCAGCCGTGGACCATGAGCGGCGGCCATGGGCCACGAGAGCCGGCCACGGTCGCCCAGTCGCCGCCACGGGCTTTTCCTCTCGGTTCACACTGTAAACAACAATAGCGTAACACCATTAAATACTCGTAGTTACGGAAACTTATTCATTTTAATTTCCACTTTTATACTGATCTCCGGTAACTTTTACGAACATATCAAGTAATTACTTCTTGATCATTAGCTGTTGTTGTTAGACCCTTTTTATGATCCACTGTTGGACCGGGTGTCCTCTCATAGAGAGAGGGATTTAGGCCATAGTCTACTCAGTTACTCAGGCAGTACTGGGCCGACAAACACAGGAATCAGTATTTGCCGTTAGGAATATTGGGTATGTGTTGTGTAAAAGTTGACAAATAAGCGCTAGTACCGACAGTTCTATGTATATTGTCGCTACCGTGTACTAAGACTTAAGATAACTACTAAGATATCATGAAATGATGTCATTTTCATCCAGGAATTTTGCAATTTTCGACCGAGGTGGGCTGTATATACGTTGGCGAAACTTCGACAAATATTTTGAAAATCTAGATTAACTAGCAACAAAAAGACCACTGCGCGACAGGGAAGGCATTTATCCTGCGCTGCGTATGCAGATGCTCATTCCAAGGTGCTCGTGAGGTCGACAGTGGATGCGACACGGCAGCTTGCTACGGGATCGGTCGTCAACAGTAGCTAATAACATTATAATTTTCCCTGTATACATATCGTACTCCTGTATTCCGTTTGTTAAGAGCAATGTGGAAATCAACAGGAAGGTGCTTTGACGTCACACTTTGTAGGACATGTGATATTATATTATTCAATGTTTATTGTTTATTGTTTTCATCATCTATCCGAGAGGTGACTTGCGGTTGTCATCTTCCCTGTAACTTTAAATTTTTTAACTAGTTACCGATTGTAATTTAGTTTCCTTTTTCCCATATTTATGATATAAAGTGCTTATATAGATATTTTTATTAGGACCAGACACAGAACAACCACATGTGCTCATCATATAGATGTTTGTTCTGGGTGGGAATCGAGCCAACGACCTCCGGTTTTGCAGTCAGGGTCTGTAACCACTCGACCACGAGGCTTTTATATATGTGAAGCGAATAACGATCAACAATTATCAATCATACAGTACCTACGCGAACCATAATTTTAATAATTAGATAAAGCTAACGTCCGCTTATACATACCTATGTATCTACAATAAACAATAAAAACTAATTTTTATTATCGTGTCCGTAGAATACTTGGAATACATCAAAACGTTGAAAACTCCTATATCTGCGCTCGCGTGACGCAAATCCGAACTGCATAAATTTATTATTGTAATATGTTAGATCTGATTAACATACTTTATTTGGATCCCGTATATCTCGAATGGTTGCTATATAACAGAATGACGCGGTCAGTCGCGCGACGTGCGTAGCTTCACGCTTCGCTCGCTGTTTTAATCATTTTTACGAGTCCCAATGGTACATGACCTTTGAATCCAGTTGTAGCTCGTCAGTTGTCCGAAAAAAGCTCAACTTAGCAGTCGTCAGCCAACACCGTGTCGCGGCTTGCGCGCATGAGGTGTGGTTGACTGTACTCGTACTACGATTATAGAAACGATTACAAGTTACTATGAAACGATATTCCTTCAGAAATTATCAAAGATATTTCAGGCATTGCCGGGACATTGTCTCGGCGCACGGTAAACCCTCTGATGTTGAAATGTTGTCAATTAATAAAATTCATTATTCCCGTTCTGTTCTTGAGGTGTATAATATAGAAATGCAAGACGAAATAGTCTGTGCGAATTAGAATCGACCTTCGGTGGCTCGACGGCCCGCTCGCTATTATTTAATATAAAAAATTGGCTACATACGTACCAGCAATTCATGTCTAAATGTTATCTGCGAAAATCAAAACAACATTAAGTCAGTGACGTGTAAGAAGCAAAAAATGTGGGGCTCGGCGCCTACGCCGCGGACTGTCGGCGGTGTGTTGTTCATTGTTTGACCGGCTTCGCGGTGTAGTGAGTCTGACTCCTAAAGCGGATGTCGTGGCTTCGAATCCCATCCCACAACAGACATCTATGAGTAGTTTTAGTCTGCGACTGAGTTCAAACCCTGACACGCAACTGTGACTTTACAAAGTTTTGTGCGTTGTATAACTTAAAACTGAAACATCATTCGCTGTAACGCTGAACGGAAATGTCGTGAGGAATTATTTGCTAAGATTTGCTTAGAAGCGCTCTGGACTACGGCCTAAAAACCTTCTCCTTACTAGAGGAAAGCCGTGTCAATCAATGGAATAAAAAAGTAGTAAAAATATATTGACCAGTTTACATTTTGTGTAGTATCAACTGTCTGGTTACCATGAAAGAGGCTGTGGCTTAGTTTGGGATAGGATGTGCGATGTCCCGAAACATAATTATTAATATTTTATATTCCTACGTCAAGCTTACACAGGACGTACCATAAACTCCCTGAAGCCGGGTTTCCGCTATCTACAATAGCGCAATATATAACTTAGGCTGTAAGGAATCTCTGCGAGAGAAATTTAAAGAGATCAATATACTTACCTTTGCTTCG
>DWGJ01004189.1:0-12059 GCA_018246895.1 Aspitha aspitha aspitha | reverse complement strand
GGAATATTAAAGGCTGATGGATGGATGGATGAATACTAACAACAGATTAAAATTTAATCAATTTTCATTAATTTTAAAAAACTTGGGAAGAATCAGAAGGACAAGTTTTAGTCGGATACTAGACTTTACTGACTGGTCTTTATCTGAACCAGCGAGTTACGAGTATGTAGTACATTTTTACAAATGTAATCTAGGAAAAAGGCAGACGCGCAAACTTTTATCGCATTTGATATATTATGTGTTCTTTACAAAAGATTGAGTTGCGATCCCATTCGGCTAAAACGGAAGAACTTTATATTCAAAGTTCGTAGTAACAAATGATAACCAGCGCTCTGTTCCCGTCAGATAGATGATGTTAGGAGATACAAGATTACTTCAGGTTCAACTACTCCGCAGGGATTTCAGTACATTTTGTCTACCTGTAGATACGTTTGTATACTAATCTATATAAATGGGAAGGTGACGGCATAAGCCACAGATCAACCCATAGCTGAAACCGCTGAACTAGAATCTCGAAAGTCAGACAGATTCTGTAGTAGCATTAGTCAGCACTAAGGAAAGAATTTTAGCAATTCCCACCCCTACGAGGGCAATATTGGGATTGACAGAGTGTATTCATCGGTTTGGAAATTACGCCCGAAATTTTAGACTCACGCGATTCACTACATAGTATAAAACAAAGTCGCTTTCTCTGTCCCTTTGTATGCTTAAATCTTTAAAACTACGCAACGGATTCTTATGCGGTTTTTTTTAATAGATAGAGTGATTGAAGAGGAAGGTTTATATGTAAAATAATCAAGGGAATTGTTTTACTCCAAATTTAACGCGTGCGGGCCGCGGGCAGTAATCAATAAATCAAAACTAATGGATTGATTTTAGTCATATTTTCAGTGAGTGACATAGGCTATATATGTATTTTATACCCGTGCGAAGCCGGGGCGGGCCGCTAGTTAATAATATACAGCTACACGTGTCCACTAAAAGAGCAATTTACGCCACGCTTTCACGAATCGCGCCAAACTAATTGAGCGGCAAGCAATCGCTAATGGCGGGCGTGGCGACCGCACCCGCCAACACACCCTTATATACCAAGCTTTTGCGGGCAAATGAAAACTGAATTACTTTCAGGGACGTTCGCAACATGCGACACTTGTGAAGAACACAGATATACACCTACGTAATTAAATTCCCGCGTTTTCCACAGACTAAAAACCGTTACGCAGATAAAAAATGCATAGACACGACGATGCCAATAATTAGCGCTAAGCTTTTTGGGACATATTAAAATTATTTGAGTATCTTTGACCGACTCGGTGTACTTCTAAAGGCTTATAAACGGGAATTTATAGATTATTAATATAATATTATTTTTATTATTATGCACCAGAGTTTTTAAATTTATTCTCTCACTTTGGGATCTATACCGGTTTCAAATCTTGGCGCGCGGTTTTTACTATTCAAAAGCGCTTTATAGAGTATACATACATTTGCAAGTTGTGCATAAATGTTCCCTATCTTGGTCAGTATAAAGTATACCCTTAAACCTTCCCATTAAAAAGGAACTCTCGTGACTGGGGACTCGGGGACTCGTGACCAGCATTGCAACAATAATAGGGTAGAAAAAACTTATTATCATTGGGTGCGTTTACCTTATACCCATTAATAACAAACCTTCCCGGACCGAGAAACGCAACAACGGAAGGTAGGTAAGCTGGCTGTGGACGAGTTTTTGTGGACTAAGTCTAGTTTTTGCTTAGAACCTATCCAGTCTTATCGAGTGTCCGGCCATCTATAAATAACTCGCATCGTGTATTGCCATTTGCTCGGCTCTATGGTTCCATGTCGTGTTGTTTTTTATTTTATTTTAAACTTCTCCTTATCTATGGTTCATTGTATGTTATTTAATATGAATGTGTGTATTTGAATTTCTAATACAAAGACGATTATCATAAGTAAAATTATTTTCGAGGGGTATGAAAAAGGCAATTATTATTAATAATAATTTTATTGTCACAGCATATAAAAATGGCAAAGTAAATACTAAATGATATTTAGGATGACATTTATTTAATGTCTGTTAAACTTTATTATCTGGTTATTTTGTATCTGTCTATTCCTAATTTAAACATCTTCCCATTTCCCTAATTCTTGAATGCGTACTTTGTGTCTAATTTGTAAATTAAACAATAATTAATTAATTAACAAAAGTACTACATTCTGTTATAAACAACATTTTATTATATACGAATACCAGTTTAAACAACAATTATAATAACATTCAGAAACCAACCGCTTAAAGTTTATTTAAAAACAGAAAAGCCTGCAATTATGTGTAGGAGTTTCATAGGGCCAGTATGCTAATACGTCTCGTTAAATGGAAAAGAATAATAATAAATAATGAGAAACTTCCAGAGCGTTGAAATGGACATAAAATTCATAATGATACAACTTAATACGGTGCATGCATCTCAAAATGAACATGTAGCGGCTAGAAATTACCACCTTGCGCTTTATAGTCTGTGATTACTTTTTGTATGTAGGTCTTGTGTCTAGAATAAGTAACAGTAACTTGAATAAGTTACAAGTACAGATGAAAAAAAGTGGATCTAGTTCGATATCCGCCTCGCATTTCGCTCGCGTTCACTAGATGTCGCTGTTATAAAGATACATTAATACATATCTGTTTTGAAATTGTTTACAAATTATAACTGGCCTCGTGGTCGACTGCTTAGAAACCCTGATTTCAAAACCGATTATATGTTCAATTCCCACCCAGGATAAACATTTGTGTGATGAACACATTTATTTGTTCTGTGCTTGGGCTTAATAAAAACATTTAAGTACTATATCGTATGTATGTGTATCAGCTGTCCGGTCACCATAAAACAGGCATTCAATTGCCTAATTTGGAATCAGATGGCTGCGTGTGGAATTGTCCCCAGTTGTTATTATTATTATAATGAAAAAGTTTTTAGTGTATGTCCCTACCGTTAGAGCGGTACGTGATATTTTGTAATTAAAATGTTTTTTTTCGTTTGCAGGTCCCCGCTGTCCACAAGCAATGAAGACACGCTAGAGACCACAAGAAATTAGATATAAACAACGAAATTCACGTTAAAACGACGATATCGAACCAATATATACGATGAAAATCCTTAAAGACGATTGAAATTTGTCTATTAGTAATATTAATAATTAATAATTTTTGACTGTTTACCATAACAGTGAAAAAATTTAAGGTGTATTTTCTAAAATAATGTGTATTTTGATCTCTTTAATGAATAATTATAAATCATTATTTATAATTTAATGCCATATTACGGTAATTTCTTCGGTGTTCTATCTAGATTTAGGATTACATAGATAAGTTTCTCTATATTGGCAGACAATGTACAAATTAAATTTAAAAAAAATTAACACTCACAAAATACAAACCAAAAACTTGAGGTGCCTTACTAAGTAATTAAAATGTTTCGCTTATTTCACAGTAAATTTTAATATTATAAAGGGAAAATATGTAATCAATTTAATTATATAAAATAGTTTAACTATAAGAGAAACAGTCACAATGTCCTTGTTAGACACTAGTTGGATAATCGAACAAATTCTTCTTTTTTAATATGCATTTATGTCATTTATAATACACGTTAATATTGTATAATTCTTTTATAGTACGGTTGCTTACGATCACTACTTCAATTTCATATGAAAATTAAAAAATAATTTTTCTTTGGCTACCCTAAATATATATTATCTGTTTTAAAATTTTTGTTTGAATTGGATTTAAAAACTACAGATGTAATATTGTAGTTTTCTTAATCCAAATTACTCGTATTTTCATTCAATATAACAACATGCTTGAGACACTTCAATGGTCATAACAACCGTACAGTTTAGATGTATTTCTAATTATGATAAATTTCTTGGAGGTTCAAAGCCCGTAAAATTGACGCTTTTATATTAAGTGCCTTTGGATTTTCAACTAATTTATCGTTGTGATGATTTTTAATCTGTGTTTATGGGTTCGTTGACTTCAAGTGTCAAAAAATACTCAAAGCTACGAAGGAGGTTTTAATGAAATTTAACGTTCTATGAATTTTATATTCCAAATATTGTCTGTTTAGATTAAAGCTAGTTATCCTATTTCCTATTGTTCTAGAATATTTTTGCTATCTGTCATTAAAATAAGTTTGAAATTTGTCAAGTCTCGATCGGCGGTACATTTATGAAATAAATATACGAAATGATTTGAGTACTTGTTTTTTATTTAATCGGTTCCTCGTCTAATAATAGAAATCTTATCCTGTGAACGCTTAGAGGACATGTGAGCTAACAAGTTTTTAGACATAAATCCACATTCTAGGAATGGAAACAATTTATTGCAATCACTAGAGAGATTTTAGCAGAAAAACTTGTTTTAACTATTATTAAAAAAAAAACAAGTGACTAACATCTAATTTTAATGTACATTGCTGTCACGGCTACCTTAGAACGCATTAATGTAAATTTCAATAAATAGCCTAAATACCTACATAGAGGTGGTGAGTAGTGGTATAACAATACCACATCAAATACTATGCAAAATACAAAACAATGCGCTTATGTGAAAATCATATTGTTTATTTGAACAGCGCCATCTATTGGCAACAATGTATACTATAATATACAGAATTATACTTAGCTTGCAATACACGTACAGGCTTATAATAGCTCTCAAGTTATACAGAAGATGTCACTATGAGCGTAAACTTTTTATTTCGCCACTAGATGGAGTACTATTTAATATATATATAGATTGTCAAACAAAGCCTGAACCTGAAGAGAATCGTTTTAATTGTACCCCCGACTCGTTCGGACGAAACTTATTACGAAAACGGAACTAATATCTTCAAATAACATTAAATTTGACATTTGGTTAGTCATTACTGTATAGATGCAATAAATTGTTTATAATAATCTGTTTTGCAACATATGTAAATGTGAGATACTTTAAACTTTCTAGCTATGTTTAGGATCGTATGAAAGGCCTTGACTTATAGCAGTTATAACTTGCAACACGCAAAGAAAACTACCTTTGATCCTGTGGCTCAGTCGTCAATGGCCCTCTAAGGTGCTGTTATGAGTTCGTTTCCGGCCCGGGAAAACATTGCTGAAATGGGCGTAAGTATTTTTTGTGTATAAAATTATCTCTGTGAGCATATATTTATGTTTAAAAAAAAGGTATGGTTCCGATACTACATAGCTCTGGTTTCTATAGAGCAGGCGCTTTCTAAAATTATCGTCTCATAATATTACATATCTTAAAGGATAGTCACTGCTAGTCGTCAGAAAACTATTTACGTGTATGCATTTTCATATCACGTATGAAAAACTAAGAGCATATGTAAGAAAGTTACTTATATTACAAGAAAAATGACGTCGCGAGTAACGATAAGTAAGACACGATTTATAACAATCGTAACTGGGTTAAAAATGGCAGCAATGTATGTAGTCGGCCATGCTTAGACGTCGGCATGAGATACCTATGCATATTAGATACTTTAGCGTCATACTTAATACATATTTGCAGAACTGTATTAAAATTAAATACTTCCATAATTATAAAATCATTTACTGTATTTGCTTACCAAATAACATTTTACTCAATAATATTTATAGCGAGAATCTTTGATGCAAAGTAACAGTGAAAAAATAACTAGTCGTATGTACTGTCGAATACTGTATTAATTAAACATAAAACTAATATAATAGTACCTACAACCTTTGGTCATTTTACTTACGTTTATATTTAATATATCTCCTTAAATAACAAGGAGTAGCAATAAACTTTACAACCATTAATGAAACTTATTAATTCAAAAAAGGAATAAGTTTTGTAAAACATTTTAGAATTACACAGACGAATGTAATCTACTAGCATTTAGTAAGGTCACTTAAGGCAATAAATCATTTAATCCGTTCAAATGGCCCTCATCTCTTTGCCTCTGTTCCACTATCCTTTGATCCTCGTACCCGTCAATCCCTAATCCTAATCTTTCTATCAATTTCACCGCCTTATCTCCGTGAAGTTCAAAGAACTGTTTTCTTCTCCTTTTTGACACGTCTGGGTCAAAAATCCACGTCTGTTCCTCATGAATCACGGGGAATCCAATCAGATTGGTCCGTATGAATGTCCCGATTGGCCCAGCCCGTTGCGAATCTGTGGTACACAGCCACGCACTCAAACACAATGACAGCTGAAAAAAAAAGTTGTCAAAATTTTAGCGGGAAACAACAAGCACTAGTCCTTGTCACATTCTCCAAACTTTTTTTAAATCACAACCCTATACAACGGTTACTACTCACAGTGACGATTATTTTCATATTGCGAATGTAATACGAAAAACGAGACCAATTCGCGTGAGTTGTTCCACAACACTGCTGGGGGCGAGCTGAGTTTATTGCAACTTTTACATTTAAAACAGTTCAGGTTGCTTAACTATCGAGACTTGAATGCGTTGATAATATTACGACACGCTGCGGGGCAAATGACTTCCAATTACAGACGCCGTCCTATACATATGGCACATTATGCAATTTTTCTGTTACATGTACTTGTTTTCTAATAGTAATAATTTTTGTTTAATTTAAATTTTAAATGAGTGTTAAAAGGGGTGTTTGTAAATATGACAGCTGTATGCTAGCATAAAAAGCGCTTTTGTTATGCATATTTTTCACGGTATTTATTATGTATTTGGAATTAACTAAGTAGAAACTTTTAGCCATACACTATTGTATGATAATTACTATTCACTATGGCGCGTACTGTATAATAAGCACTCTAAATAAAATCGTCCTATTTTCAAAACTATTTGCTGTCCCAACGTGGTAAAGATCAATGTTTTCAACTATTAACTTCGATTACTTTAATTACCTGTAATTTAGCTAATACGTAGGCTCGCTCAAATTCCAGGACATACGTACCAAATTTGCACATTAGTTATGTGATAAACGACATGTAGTTTAATTTATACCGCATTATTGTCCCTTGTAGTTGGTGTATAAAAAAAAGGAATTTATTTCATCATTGGCATAACTCCCTATTACCTTTGCATTAAACAGAAACGTCACACTTTTCCCGCCTATATTTTACTAAGCTGTGATTGGTCGTTTCAACGGAAGTTGCCCGTATGTCGACGCGCGCCGCTCATTTACCATTTCAAAAATCAATATTTCTGACAATCACATAACCTAACTAAACTGACGTGTTCTCATTTTATAATTCGATATATTACAATTTATATCATACAAAATGATGCAGGAATACGACGACGATTTTTTCTTCGAAGAGGACAAAATGTATGTAGAATCGTTAGTGTGTTAAATGTTGAATTGCCATAACACATTTATCAGTTCCTTCCTCTATGTTGCAGTGTGTTATCTTTTGTTTGAGTGGACAATTGGCTTTGTTTTCGCGTGGATAATATATATTTTGTGTTGTTATACGTGTAAGTGGCGCACTCAGTACCGATGTTCCCCTTTGATCCAAGATTCGCTCATCCCCTGAATGGAGTCGCCATCAATATGTATGAGGACAAAATGTAACTATACAACCTGAACACGTATTTATCATAGAAGTTAAATTTCGAACGTGTATCGTATCGATGTATTTTTTAATCTGTTTTAATATTTTATGTTCCATTTTTTTTTGCTACGTATAATTTTTATTTTGTATTTTGCGTCTTGAAATAAGTAAATAGAAAAACAGGATTATAAATATTGGAAATAGGTAAAATTATTAAGTAGTAATGTAGAATAGGACGCACACACGGACCAACCAGCCATTATCAGTAAATCTGTTCGTCACTGAAATTGTTTATTGTGAAACATAAAATAACTGTTATAAACGTTACCTAAATAAACAAAATCAATTACAATACCAATTTGTTTCTTAACAATTTTTTTCACTAGAAAAACATCGCACGCGATATCCAATGAAATTACTAGGAACCAGCTTGTTCCTATAGATGACAAGTAAGTAGAATTAATATTGACCATAACTTTGCAAATTTGGTGTAAAATAATATACCTACTTATAAAAATTTCATTGGCAATTGCATTCTAGTGCCACAACATCATCGATTCAAGAACCCAACGTAACGGTTACAAACACTGATGTCAACAATTCCTTTGACGAGTAAGTCTGGAACATTCGTATTAGTGTTCTGTTATCATAAAGAATTATCTATTATCGTCATTGTAGAGAAAAAAAACCCCACAGGACCCTATTTAGGGCGAAGTCAAGTTGGCAATTTCATATTCGAAACGTATTATTTTCGACTTCTCATTTATGTACATTATTCCACTTGGATGCAAAGAAATTAAGTATGTATACATAACGTAATTTGTGAGTTTAAAATACATTTAGGTACTTATCGTACAGCGCCATCTAGTTTCCTGTAACGGCAACGTCACTGCTTTAAGTTATTGCTGGGAAATAGACAATAATATTGTATACTATACAATAATATTCGTACTGTGTTTCAGCAAAATTGTTTTGGAGGAAATAATAGAAAGTGCTGACTGCGTATTCAACGACATGAGGCACGACCGCTACATGGTCCGCCATCAAAACTTGATGTGAGCGTCCAGAATCTTCTAGAAGAGCTAGAACGTTGCTAGAAATGTACGCTACATAAGAGTATGCTATAACGAAACCACATTAGACATATTACTGTCACATACATAGTAAAAAGTATACGTATTTTTTTGTGTTTGAGTTTTTTTTATTTTATTATTTTTTATTATTTTTGTTTCTTTAATTTACGTTCTTGTGTTTTACAGTTTTTATTTATTTATTCTTTATCGATATTGTCAAACGGCGCACATGACACTTGGCATTTTCTATCAGTCTCTTTTTTATCAGAAACTTAAATAATATAAATTTACTAATAGCTAAAATACGTGTAATTTACGTAATTTAATACATATTTTTATAATTCCCGTCACAATACAAATGCATATCCATATCACGATTTCTTTTCGTGGATGGGAATTGAACCCAGTACTACCGATGTGGCATTTTATCAGTTTCTAACCACTAAACCAACACGCCAGTCAATTTCAATTGAATCTTGAATGAATATACAAACCATATTAACAGACGATACTCTCGAAGCAACGCCATGTTTCTTTTTGCATAATATGCGATTGCGTTACCTCTTTTACTTATATGTACGTATTCAAAACTGACTCTTATCGCAACGGAGCAAGACTGAAATTTGATTTTATGTAGAGAAAAATAATATTTTAACGGATTCAAAGTATACGATTATGTTACGGTCACTTTCGACATGTGATGAGTAACATAAAACAAAACCCAAAAGAAAGGTCAGCTGCGAAATACCTAAGACTCACCTTGAAAATATTCGGAGTATTCAAATGAAAGCAGTTTACTTCAAAGACGAAGACAAAGACATTTATTTGCACAAATATGGGTACATGGGTACTTCGCACGTTATAAACAGTGTTAATTACAGCATTATTTATTGTTAAGTTATTCACGGATATTTCATGACTATGTTAGTTAATATTATCGACTGCGCCGTTGGTCCAATAGTTTGTGATGTTCACTGCTGTTCCTTGATTACCGTTACATTAAAATCGGTTCAGTATTTTCGAAGGTAATTGCGTACCAACATATTGACACGAGATTTATATATAATACACAATGTAAGTTAGATTAAGTGACATTTTACTTGTATTAAAAACGCTTTATATTCTCAATGAAGTTTTATTTAATATGCTAGAATATACGCTAAAATATTTTCTTAGGATTTACTTCTTTATAGTGATTACAAATATGCCAGACTATGACATTAGATTAGACTAGTATTGGCTAACGATTATCCGACTCGCAAATGTTTGTAGACACAGCTAATAAAGCTAATTATTTAATGATAAATTATTACAGCAATGATTAACTTATCACCTATAATGATCATCGAGAATATTAAATTAATATTACTATGTCGTTTTTTCAATATTCTGTCTCTGTTATTTCGTTTTGTCTTTACTTAAGCATGCTGTAACATTCCAGGGGGATGACGGTCACTTCGGGCAGTGTGACACTAAACAAGGATGAGAAAAACTTAATCGGGATCAGTATAGGTGGTGGCGCACCTTTATGTCCCTGCCTGTATATTGTACAAGTGAGATTTGATTTTTATTCCTTAGGATATATTTAATAAAATCAATTAGTTTTTAAACTTATTTGTAAAAAAGGAGATCTGTGTCCAACAGTGGTAAAATATAAAAAAACAAAAATCAATTCAAATCTCTTATCGAGACATAATTGTTGTATAGAGCAATAAACAAAATACCAGTTTAAATAAAATCTTATAGCTTAAGTTAAGGATATGCATTAACAATACATACATATCGTCACGCCAGGTCCCTAACGGGGTAGGCGTAGGTAGCAGCGAGTGCAAATCTCTGTCCTTACAAACCTGCAATTATTAACATTAATTTCAGATATTCGACAATACGCCAGCCGATAAAGACGGAACGCTGCAAAGCGGCGATGAACTGGTCGGAGTCAACGGTCAGTCCGTCAAAGGCAAGACTAAAGTTGAAGTCGCTAAAATGATACAATCTGCAAAGGTAAGTTGAGTAAATGATACAATCTGCAAAGGTAAGTTGAGTAAATGATGCAATCTGCAAAGGTAAGTTGAGTGAATGATACAATCTGCAAAGGTAAGTTGAGTAAATGATGCAATCTGCAAAGGTAAGTTGAGTAAATGATGCAATCTGCAAAGGTAAGTTGAGTGAATGATGCAATCTGCAAAAGTAAATACTAGTTTAGAAAAGTAGTACTAGAAAAAAAAAAAAATAAGATAGGTACGTTTTATTCTCAGAATACAGTAGGTATATGTAAAGATGTCGAGGTAATAAAATTGATTTGAATAAAATTGATAATGATAATGATAATGAGAAAGGTAAAAGAATACCAGAATTTAATTGAACGTCTAAAAAGGAATTATCAAACAATTTAAATTAATACCCTCCTATCGATAAATCGTTGAATATCACTTTGCCAATTTGGGTTGGAATATTTGCTTACCTACTTCGAAATTTTCTCTAAACATAATATCATAACTAAACATTATAACATATTTACCTATATGTCAAGCGATAGATGCATTGTTTTAGGATGAAGTGACGATAAATTACAACAAGTTACACGCGGACCCGAAGCAGGGCAAGTCGCTGGACATAATAATGAAGAAGATGAAGCATCGCCTGGTGGAGAATATGTCTGCGGGCGCCGCGGACGCGCTCGGGCTGTCGCGCGCGATACTCTCCAACGACTCGCTGGTGGCGAAGCTCAATGAAATGCGAGACACGGAGAATACCTACAAACGGCTAGTGGAACATGCTAAAAGGTTTTTTAACAAGCTTTTGATTAACTCGATAGGTATGTATGTATGTTAGTCCGGGCGGGAACCTCGCGAGCGAATTTGGAACCAGCTACCTTTAACCGATTCAGCGTATTCTGGACGACAATGCATGCTTAGCTAAATGACGTCATTCTAATTCCAATATGGCGGACCGCGGATCATGCAAGATGGCGGACTTGTTCTTTTCTGCACTACCACAATAAGGGCATCAAATGAAAGGGCTTGATGAGGAGAATACGAAAACTTTCTTTGTAGGGATTTCAATAAAAGCTTGTTTTTATAATGTTTTTTTAACATTAATTTATTATTTTTAGTCTCTTTCTATAATTTTTACATTCCGACGTAGCGTTATATTTCATTCCAGAATGCTCAAGTCCTACTTCGATCTGTTGCAAACGTATAAATCGTTGGGGGACATATTCGCGTCGATAGGCGTGCGTGAGCCGCAAGCGCGGGCTTCGGAGGCCTTCACGAGATTCGGACAGTACCACCGGGCGCTGGAGAGAGACGGCATTAAAATGTTGAAGACGTTGAAACCGGTGAGAACAAAGACAAAGACAAAGACAAAGACAAAGACAAAGACAAAGACAAAGACATTTATTTGCACAAATATGGGTACAT
>DWGJ01004188.1:0-12062 GCA_018246895.1 Aspitha aspitha aspitha | reverse complement strand
CCGGTCACCATAACACAGGCATTAAATTGCCTATTTTGGGATCAGACAGCCGTGTGTGGAATTGTCCCCAGTTATTTGTTTCTTATTTATTAATAGGGAACAACTGTCGTGAATGAAATACGATACATTTGTAACCTATAATCAAAATATTGAATATTAAATAGGAGATTATAAAATATAATACCTTATAATTTATCATTAAGTCGCTTTAATATCCATTTGTTACTTTTCTAACAAGCCAATGTGTATTTACTAAAGCATCTAAAGCGCGGGTACGAAAAGTATATGCAAAAACCACCGAAGCGCCAGTTTAAGACAATACGCGGAATGATTTCGCAAATTCCATTACAACCTGTTGCGCTCCGTTAAGTCTCCTCAATGGGCGGAGATAGCATCTTGATCGACAGCCTCCGAGATACTGTTAGTTGTGGAGATAATGATATACCAAGTTACTTGTACCGAATGATACGTTAAGCGGCCGCAATAATGTTGGACGAGAAAAAAATCGAAGATAACCTTCTCTGGCTTTGACCTTTCATTTTAATATTATCACGCGAACTGCAATTGAAGTACTATTTAAAAACTTTGTTAGTTTGCAGCACCAATGATCAAGCAGTTTGTATATAGAAATGCATCACTCCAAACAATAAAATTATCACAGCTAAGACACGGGATATAGGCTTTCGGAATGCGTTTCTTTTTATATCATTTGGTTTAATTTTTGAATAGAAATTATCAATGCGTTATGTATACGAAATTCGTTTTATTTTATTTTATTAATCAGATCTGTGCCGTAAATATTGGAATTAAAACATAACTTGTCGTATTTAGTTCATCAAACCCAAATAACTCCCACTACTGTCGTATAAATAACTAGCCGACTCAGCAAACATTGTGTTGCCATATAAATTATTCCCGTTTTTGTAACATTTTTTATTGCTGCTCCACTCTTATTGGTCATAGCGTGGTGTTATATAGCCTATAGCCTTCCTCAATAAATGGACTATTCAACAAAATAAGATTTTTTTAATTCGAATCAGTAGTTCCTGAGATTAGCGCGTTCAAACAAACAAACAAACAAACAAACAAACAAACAAACAAACTCTTCAGCTTTATATATTGGTATAGAGGTGTAGATATACGTTTAAGCACGAGTGTATGCATAAAGAAAGATGAATGTCGATAAAGCACGGCAGGGTTGTAAGGACAGATTATATTTGGTACTCGCTGCTTTCTGCCTACCCCGTTAGGGAACTGGCATGTCGATATGTATGTATGTAGATATACGTTTCTCTGGGAAACGAATGCAGGCGGTTTCGCTCCTTAGCCGTGTGGATGCGAAATGTATGTGTGTGTGTGCATGCGCGTGTCAGTACACATGACATCAATTTGAGAAGACCAATTTATCAATAAGCGGCCGGACGGGAGATACGGGTACCGTCGTCGCCTCTAATACAGAGCGTTGTGGATGAATGCAAGTAATCTTTGCTTTGTTATCACCAAATAAAATCGAAGTGTGTTTCGTTTCATAATAGGTGTGTTTTCTCAAGTGCTTATAGTAATTTACAGGATATAAAACTACGAACAAACTTTTTTAAATTGTCTGTTAAACAAACTTTTTTAAAATTGTCTTGTCTTTCACTTAGTTCGTTGTCATCTCTGGAACCGCTGAACCGATTTTAATGGGACTTTTACAGTGAGATAGAGGAGGTTACAGGGCAACATGCAGACTACTTTTTATCCCGAGTTTACGTTTGTGCAAATGAATGTTTGTTTACCCTTGTCATTTTCTTGTTTCTCTTTCGTTCTCGGGCCCACTAGCAATACATACGTCGACATTGCAGGCAGGCAAGCTATTTGCGTTTTTGTGGTGTGAAGCAAACTACTTCTATGGATATCATATTTCTTATCACTGCATTATTTCATGCGGTTTAATGTTTTTTGATAATATTTCCTTTCATAATTTATTTTATGTTAGGTACACTGGAATGTGTTCATCAATATCTCTTTCTGTAAATAAAGGTTTCTCTCTCTCTTCCTTCATCTATAATAATATTTCGTAACTTCGCAACTTTATATTTCCATCCACAATTTTACGTACGTGACTAGTTTTCAACTTGTATTCCCCTTAAGTGAATTTTGGAAAAAGGCTAGTAAAAACTCAACTTTGTTTTTAACGATTTGCCTATGAAAGTAAGGTTATAATAGTTAAATAGGGAGATAAAGTTAAGTAACATTTACACTTAAATCGTATCATGGCAGGGTTGTAACGTATATTATAGTCTTAGATCTTTCTCAATAATTACTATAACACACTATAAAACGTAAAAAACTTTTTAAAACCCGACTGGCTCTTGAGCATTATATTGGTATCAACAAAATGGGTTTTTTCCTTGTAAAAAATGAAGTACAGCAAGAAACATGAGTATTATAAGAAGTTAAGAAGCTACATAACATAAAACTACCATCGACCTCTGATTCTGAATAATGAGTCTATGTTTATTTCTCCTACGTCATCACCAATTTACATACATAATTTATGGGCAGAATGATTCTATTGCACTTTTTTCAAACACGTTTTCTCAACGAACAGGTTATGATCAATGCAATGTCACTTGAGAACTGGTTGAAGCGTTTTGTAAAAAAAAATATTAAAAAATTAAAAAACCCGACTGTAAAAAATGTGAAATAAATAAAAAACTGAAAATGAAAAAAACAAGTTCACGGATCTGATAAACACTTGTCATATTTTAATGCAGAATATACACGAAATTGCGGGCTTTTACAGTCGGGACCAACATCCTGACGGGGTTAATTCTTCCCAAAAATGGATAGCTCGCACTCGTACTCACATTTGAGATTGCTCTTGGATAAGCAGAGATACATACTTTTTACAACATGTGTGTGACTATGTTGGTCCCGACTATTGAAATATTGAAAGGCTATTGAAATGTGTATATAAAAGAATCCCGTGTCACGATGTTCGTTTGCGCTAATCTCTGAAACCACTTAACCGATTTCAACGAAATTTTGTAGATAACCATTGTTTGGTGCAACTTAAAAGATAGGATATTTTTTATCTCGATTAATCTCATTTTTATTGCAAAATCAATGTTTTTTTATAGGGCAACACTTAGTCGGACAAACATCATGGTACGAGTTTTTGACATATAGTTTAACTTAATATAACCACGGCAACGCGTGGTCGTGTCTACTAGTGGATTCATAAATATTCGTACATTATATACAGTAAAAATTCCTTCAACTGAGCAATTCGAATGAAAGAGAGACGCATGCGCGAGAAACTGTACTGGAATGCTTGTCTCTTTCTAATCATTGGAATATATAGAGACGGAAGTTTCTCGGTTTTCGAATGCATATTTGCATCTCTGTCTATTCGTATGTAAATGATAGAGACAAAGTGCTCGTTGCCTGTTTGATTGAACAGTCATTACTTATCGCCAAGTGGTTGATTGTTTTCGGTGTAAAAGAGGGTACCGTAACGTACGCGATATTGGTATAAAGAATCAAAATACGCTTTTTAATGCACTGCAGAATCGTGTGGAATAAAAAGAAAATTAAAAAAAGCAGAATGACAGATGTCATTCTGACAGTTTCCAAATCTCGCCAGCGGAGGCGCTAGTTGTTGGATCTTATAGAAACAACGCTAATACAATTGAAATTTATTACGAACCTAGTCCTTTACACGTGGAGTTATTAGAGCAAGGGAGCCGGCCTAAAATGTATTCATTGTTATATTATTATTTTTTCTGTTAGTATTATTTGTCATGTCTTACGGGACGATATGGTCGCTCAGCGACAAAGTCCTCTATTAATAAATTTAAAAAAAAAAAACTTCATTCTTAGCCATCATGTTTATCTTTCTGTGGATTATTTTGGATTAGGTACTTGGATCAGCTTTTTCCACTCGTGTGCAAGTAACAACCGGATCATTGTAAATATGGAAATTTATTGTCTTTTTGTTCAGAATTCGGATCGTAAGTTCAAACTAAGAAAAAACCATAAATAAACTAATGAGAATATAAAGTGTTTACTGCTGAATAAGCAGTGATAGTCTAGTGGTTTGAAATTCAGTCTCTCAATCGGGAGGTGTGGTTCCATTCTGGCACGCATATCTTATTTGTTACGTGCGTTTTATAACTAAAATTTAAATATCACTCGCTGTAACGGTGAAGGAAAACATCGTGAGGAATCCTGCATACCTGAGAGATATTACAAGTATATAATACTTTCTGAGATGTGTGAAGTCTACCAATCCGCCCTCGGCCAGCGTGGTGGTCTATGGCCTAAATCCCTCTCACTATGAGAGGAGACTAGGTCCAGCAGTGGACCATCAAAAGGGTCGAACAACAACTGCTCAATAAATATAATTAACACGGATTTAACACATTATTACCATGTCATGCATACGGTATACGGTATGAATATTCTGGAAAAGTTTCAGAGACATTGTAAACATCATAACAGTTTGTTGATTTCATGTGGAATTCTTTCGGTAAAACATGTGATAATAAATATGATTTTCACGATAACATACGGGAGTACTTTGTTCGATCTGCTCACTACACGGTTGCTCAAATGGTCTTACCCTTAATGGGGTTGTCAAACATGTCTCACTTTGTACAGGAGATCAATGGACGAAACAGATGGACAAAGTGCCCTTACAGAAAACACGACGTATTTGTAAAATTATTACATTTCTGTAGTGGTTCTGAGAAAATGTCTTGCTGCCTGACATAAAAGAATTAATAATAAATGCCAGTAAACACCTAGAAACACTACTCTGATATAAATTACTATGTACATATATGTAACTCGGGTGGAGAATAAAGGCGTCGGTTTCCTTCCGTTTAATTCGCTCGCTATTTTATTGTCGCTGCGGGTGACTCCTGATAAAAATATCTCGACTATGCGATACACATTTTTCAGGGAACCTTGATAGCAAGCGAGTCCAAATAGAAAAATAGGAAATTCTGTACGCAAAATACGATTAGCGTGCTACATTTAAGACGGCACCTCACCATCAGATGAGTTTATAGTCGAACGCAAGCATGTTTACAACGAAAACAAAAACGAGAATATTTTAACAAAATATTGTAGGTAGCCGGGGTATACTCCGTCTAATGAGAGCAGAGAAAGAGAGACAGACAGGTTTTATGTCGATTTTAAATATAAGTTAATTTTAATTTAAAAATTAAGCAATAAATAATAAAGCGACAATAGATAATTAATTAATTAATGGTAAATATTGTAAAATTACAAATTCGTGTTTTAAATTTGTACGCCGTAAAAGGCAAAATATGGAGTGATCGAATAATTTTATAACATCTTTAAATGTACCCATATTTGTGCAAATAAATGTCTTTGACTTTGGGTTTGAATAATTTGCATTTTATTCGATAATGCAATGAAAGTAGGCAACTAAGTTATGCTATTTGCATTTGAATTTCCCTCTGCATGTATCGGGGCGAGCACGTACGGCCGTACGGTACGGTAACGGTGGAATTCGTTACCATACCACGAGGCGATGGTCATAGACAATTTGCATATTCATTCGCTTCATTAAACGACATTAGAATGTGCGATCACGTATACTTTGTGTATTGGTTTCCAAAGAATATTGATGGTATTAACTTCGTCAGGCTAACTTGCGCTAGAATAATTGTTATTGTTGTTCGGCATCTTGTACTTTTAAGCTGCCCTGTGGGGAGTACAATCTTAACACTTGCTATTTTATTCAAAGCAGACAATAAATTGTCGAAATAGACAAGGTTTTACAAATATTAATGGACCTCAATATTTTTTATCCAATACAAAAAATTATATTTAGTTACGTACTAAGAGTAATTCTAAAAATTTGTAGCTCTTCGCAGATTGGCGAAACATCACAACGCAAGCCAATTTATTATGGTTATTGGAGATTTTAAACAAACTAATTATAATAAAGAAAAGGGCAGTATACACGTCGACAGCTGTGTGTAGTTTTTTCTACGATTATCGGATATTCAGTGTGTCATCGAATTATACAGCCTCAATGCTAATATATAAATTGATATCGCCATATTACTTTGCAAATGTGGCGTCGGACTATAGGTAGTCCGTAAGCAAGAATTATTAAATACAAGTATTGTCTCCAATATAATGTATTTTCTTTATTTTGTTTTACGTTCGATAAATAAGCTTCCATTTGACTAAAGACAGAATTGACCATAATTATAACAACACGATCTATTATAAATACAATACCTGCATTTTGTATAATTCACTGGCCTGTAGATTCAATGATTAGAACTTGATTGCCGAGCCAGGGTCGTAGGTTCAATTACAACCTAACACAAATACTCGTGGGATGTTGAGGTTTATTTAGGCTAAATTGTTCAGAAAGCTAAATTGAAATTGCATTGTTCAGAAAGCATTGTTTCGTCTTACTACTGAACCTGTAAACCTTATGTCGAGTACCAATTCATTCTAGGGAACTCAAAATGAATATGAACAATACGAATCAAATAAAATAGAACGATCTAGAATGAAACGAGAACAGGTGGCTTTCCGGCGTTCACTTTTGCGGAATGCTGCTCTGTAGGACCGTTGTTTGGGCTGATGAACCCAAGAGGCAGGAAGTACTAAGTCCAATCGTATACTTCACGGCACTAAGGTATAAAACAGTAAAGAAAATCAAATAGTTCAATAAAACATTACTTCGATTCTAAATTTGAACTCGATGACTTAAAAAAATATATTCTGTTCCAAATTCGAATTGAGTATTCCATGGATTCGATATTTTTCATCAACCTTTTATTGTTTTGCACACGCACACGCACACACACAGCATACAATGCCGTATGCTGTGTGTGTGTGTTGCGTTACGTGATGATTTCTACTAAATCGCACTCCCTATAAGCCGCGTTAAGGATCTTCGTTTCAAAGGCGTATGTTTAACACGCGTTAATCACTATTTACTACTATTCAGAGCAGCTGCCCGCTAGCATACCTTTTCCGTGTGTTAAAAAAACAAAACGTGAATCTGAAGCTTTGTCCTATAAAATGTAAACAATTGAACTGGTTGTAGTCGGTGTGTGCGTTCTATAAATATGTTTTAATACGAATTCCGATCAGGACAGGCGCACACTGGGTTCTTACTTCCTTGTTAACGCGATCGCGCTAGTTTTTTGTACGTCTAGCATTTCGTTGGTTTCAATGTTGACTAGCATTCGGTTTTTGCCGGCCACCACTTACTTGTCACCCGAACGATTGCTTTTTAAAGTATATAGGTTGCTGAATGCCGATTTACAATATATTTATATAATCACTAGATGTGTCCGGGGCTTCTAAAATATTTTTTTCTTAAAAAGTATCGTATGTTACATCTAATAATTCCAAGAATATGTGTACAAAGTTTCATGATGATCGGTTGAGTAGTTGTCGTTGAAAGCGTAACAAACAAACCTTCATTCACATTTATATTAGTATATGCAAGATATGCTTCATTTAATAGAAAAAAAAACAATCTATAGAGGAACATTTTTATGATAATTAATTTTTATTTTTTTTAATTTTTTGAACAAAAAGGGGTTTTGTCACGCAGTGACTATGTCACCCCTATAAGGATTTCACAATCAGATTAATAATCTATTATCTAAATAAATGATGATAAAATTATGACAAATATAAACAAGCAAATAGACGTTAGGGTCGCCAGATGATAATTTATCGCTTCGCATATGGAAATGCTGTCTCTCCAAGACAGAATTGGTCCAATACCTCTGGAGGAAGCTTCTCTGCTGACGTAGCATTTGACTTTCCTACGATTACCGTTGCTGTACCAGCCCGATGCTTTCAGGTCGTACTAATCTACTTCCCACTTCATTCTACATTCTGGTTGGTATCAACAAACGTAATTATATTCGCTGATTCAATTGCAAACAATATGAATTAGCATTACAGATGCGTTGGGATCAACGTCTCCGTTGTATGTAGTTAGACGCAGATTATTCAAATAAGCGCAGTTTGGACGCCATTGACTCATCGATAGCCGAGACCGTGAACTTGAACGGTACGGCCGCTGTATCAACTGGACATAGGAAATCATGGCCGCGTATAATTTAAATGCGAATATATTCGACATGTACGAAAATAATCTAGAATAACTGAATAAATTATAATCGCGTGAAATAAGCCGCTCAAGTTCAAGGTCTTTCGAATTAAAATTATGGCAACATTGCTATAACCGTGAATGTAAACGGTTGTGTTTCCAGGACGAGATTGCAAATATTTAATTTGAAAATCCTTTCACGTAACTATTCAGGTTACTAATGTTCAAATTGATCGACAATCATATATTATTTTGATTCTTGAACACCATCTGTAATCTTGTGCTATAAAAGTACAATCAGGAAGACTAAAATCAGACCCTTTTAACTATTCGGCAATTACAAGGGCTCTGAGCACACTATCCCAGGCTGCTCTTTTGATATATTTTAATATAAGTTAGATTAATAGATATAATATACTAGTTGTACCCTGCGCACGTTGCTACGCCACCAACTAAAATAAATTCATTGGAATAACAGTGGCGCCATCTGTCGAAAATTTGTCGTTCCAACTCAGAAACCTTTGCGGGCTCATGCACAACAACTTTGCTAAAGATCATCACATGATCCAATGCATAGTTTACGATTCTATAAAGGACATACTGACAAACATTCATTTTTATAAAGAAGAAGATTTGTAAAATATGTTCTTTCAAAACCAGATCGTCCCTGTGGAGCAGGCTCGCATCTATGTAGGTATATAGAAGCGATACACTCATTTATGATATTAAATTGGTATTGAATAGGGCACTGCAAACATCAAAATTATGTTACTAGTCTTTGATACTCAAGCTTTGTGCAAACAAAAGATATGTATTCCATTCGCCAAAGATACCTTTGACAACAGATGCAATATTGATGTTACTTCCGAGAAATGTATTAAATACATAGTCATTCGCAATTCGATTAGATGTATGAAACATGTCCCTATGGAATTCCAAATATGTTCATACATTAATGCATTTGGCTCGATACCAAACAACTGCATAATTAATACACTTAAGCTCACAGGAGTATACATAAGAAGGATTAACTCACCCGACCAATAATAAGGTATAATTGTGACTGCCCTCTAGTTCTACTTATTACACACAACATTCCAAAACCGGAGGTCGTGGGTTCGACTCCGCTCATCCCCTAATAACTTGTTCTTACAATATTCTGTGTTTCGGTCCGAAGGGTGTTGTTGCCGGTCCACTTGTATCCCAGAAGCGACCATCTTAGGCCTCAAGAGTAGCAACGCATCTGTGACCGACGTCAAATGGTATACTGCCTGTAATGCACCAGGGGTCGCTGGCTGGAGGCTTTGAACAGCAATGCCACCTCGCCTAAGGCTCTATTTCACCAAGTACTCTCATCGCGACGTTCCAGAACTCAATTACCTCAACAATGAACACTAATTACCAGTTCAAGCTTTTTTCATTCAATCCAGCGTCAAGATATGAGTAACTTCGGTAAAAAGTTCCGTATAATGACTGGCACGTAAACAATATGGAAGTAATTAACTCACTCCCAACAGAATCCGTACAACTTCCCATTCAACAGAGAAGCAATTAAGATTAGCGAGCGCGGATCATCCCCGCATTGTGTGTGCTAGAGAAATGTTTGGTCGATTTCAATATTAAAGATGATAGACCTTTTTATTGATATCTTACACTCATACATACATACCGTCACGCCAGATCCCTAACTAACGGGGTAGGCAGAAAGCTGCAATTGCCAAATATCTCTGTCCTTACAAACCTGCCGTGCTTCGTCTACATCCATCACTCTCTTCATCCATACACGCCGGTTTCGGAGGCTCTTGACTGCCCCATCATCCAATGACCTATTCAGTATAGTATTATGTACACTTTAAATATTCAATTAACCATAGCACATGGTCAGCCTAATATCAAGTCGTGTTTATAGACATTGAACAACAAACAAAGCTATGCAAATATGAGAATATTGTTGAGTCAATCTATCTAACAAGTCGCTTAGGGAATTCGAAGTCCACTAGGCACCAGTACTGAGAGCGCAGTGTTAGACAATGTAACACTGATTGGGAACATAATATTGCTTTAATTATCTCTAAAATATTATTTATCGTCGATTATTATTTTAGAAAATACGTAAACCGTGGCTTTGTCGAGCTTTACAAGCCGTTAAAAACCCCATAAAACTGTCAGCGAAATTAAACAATAAGCTTCGATTGCTCACTTAAGATTATGTTTCTTTACGTTCGACATTGAAGCGAATGCCTGAACTTAAATCTCTAACCAAAAAGATTTCGTTTCAATGTTCGTCTAACCACATACACAGAGTTTAAACCGTTTAGAAACGGTCAAGTGTAAAGACACCCTCGACCTAAGTTCACGAAGTAAACCGTCAATATTGTCTGTCGTCTGCGTATTTATTCTATACTCTTTGATATTCCTCGCCTGTGTCTATCGCGTTAGATAAATATAACATACCCATCTGCTCGCATTCCTGTACACAAACATACATTATCTTCTGTAAATAAACTGGAGGTAAGTAATAAAGACATTACATAACATAAAAAGTTATTTGGCGTTACTAACACATACGAGTATATTTATGTTGTGAAGTCGGTATTTGGTTGCTATATTTTAGTAAAGATAGTCATATATTGTTAATGCGAGACCGTAATAGGCTTACACTGATGATATTTAGAATAATGAGATTCGTAAAACGATATCCAAAGAGAATTCTATATTTAAATAATATGTATATACGAGTAGGTACTTACAACACGGCACCTCACGTTTTAGTGATAAGGGATTTTAATATTTTTTGTTGGCTAAACTAATTTATTTATGTCAAGCGCATATTGAAAGTAGATAATGTTTTTATACATACATGTACCTAGATGCATATGTCATAAACCCAGAACTCAGGATATTTTATATGACATATTCAATACAACTCATATGACTACCTAATCCAATAGCTCACGACAAACGTTTAATGAAATGAAAAGCTTCATAAAGCCGATTATTTCTGAACTTTGTCAAAGCATCATTAATTAAACTCTGTGATAAAAGTAGCTTATCTACAATACTTTCAGTTTCAGTTGAAACTCATCGTAGTCCTTGACTTATATTTTAGTATTGTTCATCATTAAATCGAAAACTGTTCGAGATACTTTACCGCTACGACTGCGAGTGTATTATAAACTCTGTCTTATAAATTATTCAGAACTCTGGATAAAACTAGGTAGTCATTGTCTAAATAAAACCATCTATTGTTTGTACGTGAAGTTTTCCTCTTTATTAATATTATCTCCCGAGAGTAGCGAGATGACTGATAATGTTTATAATTAACGAAGCTTCGACGGTCACACTGCAAGCGTTGTAATTAGTGACCTTCGTAAATATTACATTCAACATCTGTCGAGCAGTCTGTACCTGTATGATGGCGGGTATCCGATGCGGTCTTTCTTTCACAGATATAGTGTGTCATATTTAATTTTTACATAAACGCACTTAACTTCGAAAATTGCCGCGTGTCAGAACTTGAACCCAGGCGGGCGGATACTGATATCCCACTAAGCTGTCACTGCTGATCATACGGAATAATGGAAATGGAATACTTCCATACACTTATGATCTCAAAAGAAAATATGACATTTAACAAGAATTTAGTATTGTGTTCATTAAAAAATCCATTCCAAAAAATATTTCTTGTCGCATTTACTAATTTATATCTTGTAATTTTCAGGACCAACCTAAAAAATATGATTAAGTCTTACACGATGTCATAAATTAACTGAAGCTAACATGAAATTACCTCGTTACCAATGCTTAGTCCTAGTTACCTTACGTACCTGTTACCACTTTGTACTAGCACAAAACTTAATGATTTAGCCAAGTATATGTAAGTACTAGTATTTTTATACTTAATATTATAAAGCTGCAGAGCTTGTTTGATAGTACGCGCTAATCTCAG